>CATQFJ010000104.1:0-178136 GCA_956483585.1 Gymnocheta viridis
GTAAAACGTTAACAATTTTGTTAAAAAACTAATTGCAATTGATTATTGAGGGGTATAGCTTGTTCCTATGCGCATTTCACTGTTGCTAATGTAGATCATCAGGGAACTTTACCCAAATATTTTTTAGAACAACTGGAGATATTATATTAAATATTCATTAAAACAAATGAAAAGTTTAAACAATATCAAAGTTGTAACAAGAACTCAATAATCAACCAATTGTTTTTGTTTTCTTACTTTACCATTACTACCTAGGTTGACTTTTTTTCAACTCTAATTGTATTTGTAAGAGGTTTGTAGAAAATGTACAAACAACAACTGCTATTTGCTACTTTTCATTTGTTTTAATGAAAATTTAATATAATATCTCCAGTTGTTCTAAGAAATATTTGGGTAAAGTTCCCTGATGATCTGCATTAGCAACAGTGAAATGCGCATAGGAACAAGCTATACCCCTCAATAATCAATTGCAATTAGTTTTTTAACAAAATTGTTAACGTTTTACTGAATAAGTAAAATATTAATATTGGGAGAAATAGTGCGAATAAAAATTCTAAATTCTAAAATTTTGCGATTCCCATAAAACAGCACCAAGTATTAACTTGACAGCACCCGGTCACAAAAATTTTGTTTGGCATCACTCTATACAAATGTATAGCAGTTGTTGTTTGTACATTTTCTACAAACCTCTTACAACTACAATTAGAGTTGAAAAAAAGTCAACCTAGGTAGTAATGGTAAAGTAAGAAAACAAAAACAATTGGTTGATTATTGAGTTCTTGTTACAACTTTGATATTGTTTAAACTTTTCATTTGTTTTAATGAAAATTTAATATAATATCTCCAGTTGTTCTAAGAAATATTTGGGTAAAGTTCCCTGATGATCTGCATTAGCAACAGTGAAATGCGCATAGGAACAAGCTATACCCCTCAATAATCAATTGCAATTAGTTTTTTAACAAAATTGTTAACGTTTTACTGAATAAGTAAAATATTAATATTGGGAGAAATAGTGCGAATAAAAATTCTAAATTCTAAAATTTTGCGATTCCCATAAAACAGCACCAAGTATTAACTTGACAGCACCCGGTCACAAAAATTTTGTTTGGCATCACTCTATACAAATGTATAGCAGTTGTTGTTTGTACATTTTCTACAAACCTCTTACAACTACAATTAGAGTTGAAAAAAAGTCAACCTAGGTAGTAATGGTAAAGTAAGAAAACAAAAACAATTGGTTGATTATTGAGTTCTTGTTACAACTTTGATATTGTTTAAACTTTTCATTTGTTTTAATGAAAATTTAATATAATATCTCCAGTTGTTCTAAGAAATATTTGGGTAAAGTTCCCTGATGATCTGCATTAGCAACAGTGAAATGCGCATAGGAACAAGCTATACCCCTCAATAATCAATTGCAATTAGTTTTTTAACAAAATTGTTAACGTTTTACTGAATAAGTAAAATATTAATATTGGGAGAAATAGTGCGAATAAAAATTCTAAATTCTAAAATTTTGCGATTCCCATAAAACAGCACCAAGTATTAACTTGACAGCACCCGGTCACAAAAATTTTGTTTGGCATCACTCTATACAAATGTATAGCAGTTGTTGTTTGTACATTTTCTACAAACCTCTTACAACTACAATTAGAGTTGAAAAAAAGTCAACCTAGGTAGTAATGGTAAAGTAAGAAAACAAAAACAATTGGTTGATTATTGAGTTCTTGTTACAACTTTGATATTGTTTAAACTTTTCATTTGTTTTAATGAAAATTTAATATAATATCTCCAGTTGTTCTAAGAAATATTTGGGTAAAGTTCCCTGATGATCTGCATTAGCAACAGTGAAATGCGCATAGGAACAAGCTATACCCCTCAATAATCAATTGCAATTAGTTTTTTAACAAAATTGTTAACGTTTTACTGAATAAGTAAAATATTAATATTGGGAGAAATAGTGCGAATAAAAATTCTAAATTCTTGAATTAGATAACGTTTTTAAACAATTTTTTATCCAAGTTTATTATTATTGGGTCTGCTGAGGAATTTTTCATATAAAAAGTCGAAAAGTCGATTATAATCGTTTTTTTGTAGGCAAAAAGTCGGGAGTCGATTTTTTAAATATTTTCAAAAGTCCAAAAGTCGACTTTTGTTGCCACTATGTAACTCTACTCGATGTAAAGTCTCATCAGAGTAAAATGATCATTCTTAGTATATATTCAACAAGAGAAGATATCATTAATATTTATAATGAAAAATGTGATGTAGTTGTCAAAAAGATGAGTGAATTTCAGGAGCGTGATAGCGGCTGGACATTAATTGAAATATCACGTTTAGAGATTAACGTAAATCAATATAAATGTCTAAAAGGCTTTGAATACATCTCCTTACCACTCGCAATCCGGAGAAAATTAGCATGTATTAATGTTCAAAATAATGATGTGTTTTGTTTGAAGTGGGCTATAATATTAGAACTATATCCAGTTGATTTAAATAGCATTAGATGTTCAGCGTATAAAGTAAAAAACATTGACGATGAATTAATAACGCTGAATAATATTATTTTAAATTTTAAAAACTTAAACTTTTCGCTTCCAATTAATCAGATAAAAGTATTTGAAGCAAATAATATTGAAATAAGCGTTAATGTGCTTGGATTGGAGGATGACAAAATAGTTGGTCCATATTACTTTTCAGAACAGGAAAAATCTAATAACATCAACTTATTGCTTCATTATGTATGGATTAAAAATATAGCAAGATAAATATAGAGATTATATATATACTTTAAACACTTATATCAATTGATTTTTTTCTTTATTTTTACAAATTAATTCAAAACAAAATAACAAAACATGAACATAAGATGTATATATGGAATAAATGTTTAATATATTTCCAAAAAGAATCATCTTTACATCATAAGAAATAAAGTAATAAGATGGTGACCAAAATGCCTAGTATAGAAAAAACTAAGCTTAGGCTTAAAAATTTCAAAAAGCAACTGGATGTGCATTTTGTTGTATATGCTGATTTTGAATGTATACAGTTAAAATTCGAAATTCCTCTAATGTTAAATCAGTATAAAAGCATTTCCATTTGCTTATAGTTATTATATTAACTATTTCTATAATTCAGATTTAGATATTTTAAGAATTAACAAGGGTATTGATGCATCACAACATTTTTTAAAAGTTTAGTTGATGACATTTTAGCTATTTACACCAGTCACCTAAGTGTTATTAAACATATGAATTCCTTAATACCACTTCAACAGATAAAACATTATGAAAGCAAGACTTGCCATATTTGCACCAAATCTTTATCTAATGATAAATAATAACTTTCGTAAAAATATATTTTCGTAATAATAAATTTTCGTAAAATATGTAAAATCATTCACAATTTAGATCTCTGTCAATATTATACTACTCCTGGTCTATCCTGGGATGCAATGTTAAAAACAACTCAAATAGAATTGGGGTTGCTGACTAATATTAATAAATACAATTTTGTTCTTCGAGGCATAAAAGGAGGTATTGTTCAACCGACATTCAATAGCTAATAATAAATATATTATGATTATGATTCCAACAAGGAATAAAATTACTTAATATTTTTATATGTAAATAACTTATATGGTTATGCAATGTCACAATACCTTCCCTATAAAAATTTTAAATGGGTTGAAGATTGTGAAAATTTTAATGTTAACAATAGTAGTATAAATATAGGGATACTGGCGCAATGTATTTTTCCACAAGGAGCGACCTTATGGGGAAAATACACGTATGGGCATTTTTCCATAAGAAGCGTCCTTATGGGGAAAATACACACATTGACATTCTGGCGAATCCAATTAGATTTCACAGCCTTGTGGGGAAAACACACGTATGGACATTCTGACAAATCCAATTAGATTTGGCTCCTTATGGGAAACATATACGTATAGGAATACTGACTCATATAATTAGAAAAATATCCTGATTCTGATAAATACATTTTTTATTGCCCTCCATAAGGCTCAACATAATTGAAAAAAATATGTTCATCCTGTTACACATACATACATATTTTTTTTCCATGTGTATACTCTTACATTAAAGAGAAATTCAAATGTGATATTTTTTCCCACCATGTCAATGAGATTCTTATTTGAGTAGTTTTTATTAAAAACTAAAATTTGAGTTTTACTCCAACCCAAATTGATATAAAAAAACGTTCAGTTTATTTATTTATTTATTTTTCTTCAAAGAAATCTCATTAAAGAAAATAGTAAGTATATAGTATTATAAAATATTTAAAAATGTTTTATTTATTATATGGATGCTTAAAAAAACTTTTGTTTTTTGAGGGTTTTTAGCTAGTCTATATACATGCATTTCATTGGTGCTAAAGCCAAATCAGACCTTAAACCTTATTTTTAAATGTTTCAAACTTCTTTACTTATACAAAAACTTTTAAAAACTCAATGAGAATTATAAAAATTACAATAGTATAGTAGGCTTTGAAACTTATTCAATAATGGCAACAAACATATTATTATATTCACTATGAATCTATTTTATTTTCTATACAACCTTTTTTTTCTATATGCCCTTTGGATGACAATGAAAGTTTTTAATAAGGCAAAACGGAAAATAAAATCTTAACTAGGTAATTATTAAATTTATATTAATCGAAATTTATATTAAGAAAAATGTATTCCAAGAATAGTTCGCTATTCATCAAATATTTTTCAAACAATCAGTTCCTATCGTAAACATACATATGAATTTTGGATTTTTAGATCCGAATGTTTGGTGAAAATTTCCAAAACATTTATAAAGCGTAGCGATAATAGTTCGCGAGCTGTACCGCATCTAAAAATAGTATATACATACATATTTGTATTTTTTTTTTTTTGCATATTTTCGTATTTTGCCCAATGAAACATATACAAAATGATAAGTTAAAATCTTAGGAGATAAGCAATTGATTTCTTCATATTCATATAAAATTAACTGGTCTTACATTCATTAAAAACACCTAAGAAATCATAGTTTTGCGGAATATCGCATTGTCGATAGCACGCACTACGGAATTGGACGCGGCTTAATTGTAAAGTATGGCGAAAATAAGCCGAATTATGGGTTGGATTTGAGAGAAAAAAGTTTTCTGTTTGGGATTTTATGGTAATTTTTCATATTTAGTTCTCTGTCTTACACAGTAAACGCAGAAGAAGATTTAAATAAAAAATGTTTTTAATTAAATCCATCTGTTTTCTTAGCAGGCTGAATATGACCGAACTCGTATTTTTTAAATAAATTGAGGTTGAAATTCGATTGTGTTTCTATATCACAAATATACAGGTTATATTAAAAAACCGTTATTATCTGGTCCAACCTCAATACAGATAAGTAAATGGAAATCTAAAAAAATATTTCAAAAGACAACTATCAGAATACCGCTAGTGTACATACACATCATACATACATCATACGAGTTTAAAAGAAAAAATAAAATTAAAATAATGAATCAAAATATGTTGTTATATTTTATATAAAATTTTTTCTTACACCGTCAAGTTATTTTTATTTTTGGCATTATTATTATATGATATCAAATAAAAACGTCGACAACTTACTGAATTCATTATATAATTATTTTATCACTAAACAAAATCCTATTTGATAACATATTGGATATTTTTGAAAAATAAAAAATAAACGATAAAAGTTCATAAAATTGGAATAAACGCAAAAATTAAAAAAAATATATTATAAATGAGATTGTGCCCTACTTTTTTAAATAAATTGTGGAACAAACTTTTTCAAATAAAAAGTAAAAGTAATAAGAACAACTAAAATGTATTGAAAATTCAAAAAAAAAAATAGCATTGTGTTGTGTTGTGTTCAAGATTCGAAACCGTACCACCGGGTAGGGTACGGTTTCAAATCCTGACCAACCATTTATTATTATTTTTTTTAATTTTTGATACATTTTAGGTATTTTTATTACTTTTATTTTTATTTGAAAAAGTAAGTTCTTTTTTTAAGAATTTTTGATAGCTTCAAATTATTTTCAATATGAGATAGTATTGGAACAGTTTAATCATTAGACTACCAGATTTATGTAATAGTTGGCGATTTTTTAAATAAATTTTGGGAGAATTTCTTCATTATTAAAACTTTTCTTACTTTTCAAATCATCTCTTAGTTAAGTCGAAGACCACTGGCTTTTTGATAAAGACGTTGAAATACTGCTTGGATGTGTGAAAAATTATATAAGTGCTAATAAGAGGATGTTAATATTTTTATATGGCAAGTAAGTGTTACAAATTTGCTACCGGAATTCATAATTTATGACTGACTTCATAAACGCAGTTTGCAAAGCAGCACTAGAATGCCTTGTAAACTCATGCTTCCAGTGTTGCTTTGCAAGCTGTATTTATGAAATCAGCCTATACTAAGAAATTGAGATTAGAACCAATAATGCGTGATTATGATTAATTTTTTGTTTCCCTCACGTGGGGATGCGTCCGTGAGACGGTGAATGGCAATTTTTCTTTGCTTTAATGTAATTTTTTGCATTCAAATTTTTTTAATTTTTTTTCGTATTTCGTGGCCGTGATTTTTTTTTTTTTTGATTGTGACTTCTTTCGTCATTCCATACTATGGTGAAGGGTATATAAGATTCGGCACAGCCGAATATATATATCTTACTTGTTATAATTCTCATTGAGATTTTAAAAGCTTTTGTATAAGGTCTACTGATGATTTGGCTTTAGCACCAATGAAATGCATGTATGTATGTATATAGACTAGCTAAAAAACCCTCAACAAACAAAAGTTTTTTAAAATCTTTGAAAAAAGATATCGAGGCAGTCTCGATTAATATAAATTTAATAATTATCATATGGATGCTTTAGAAAAATATATCTACATATTTATACGTATTATATGATTGTTTTTGTGTGTTTGCTTTTAAGATCTATCAACAATTAATTAACATATCCCAAGGAATAAAATCAGAATATACGAAAATTTATGATATTCTCTTAAATGAACCATACAAAATTTAAAGTCATAGCATATTTGGAGAACAATAAATTTTTTTATCTTCCTCAAAGAATCGTTAAATATTTAAATAGAGAGGATACTTACTTAGCTAATATGATCAAAAATATTTGGACCATTATTTACAAAGGACGACAATCGCCAAATGGTTGAGCAATATTCGAACTAAACTAAAATTTTTAATTAGCATAACAAGTTTTGTGAAGTTGTAAATATGTATATTATAAAACAATAAATATATGTGATAAAGTGAAATAAGTCCCGCTTATTTATTTATTTACGACATGTGTAGGAGGGATATAACAAGAGGATATAACAAAAGAGGATGTAAAAAGAGGGATATAACAATTAAAAACTAATTGAGAAGGTAAACATGCATTAGCAAGATATAGGGTTATAAATATGCTGCATTATTTAATATTTTATTTGTCGTTTATAATTTTTTTCTATGGAAAGGTTATAACATTTAAGATCTGTTTTTAGGGAAAATTCTTAAGAATGTTTGCTTTCACTTATATATGTTTGTCACAGTGAGTGAGCACATATTTTTTAAAGAATCTATTAAATATACTTTTATTGATTCTTATCGCTTAACAAAAAAGGTTAAGGAACGGTAATAAAATGTTAAAATCAGTTTTTAGGGAAAACTCTTAAGAGAGAAAGACATGCGTATGCTTGCTTTCACTTACATATGCTTGTCACAGTGAGTGGGCACATATTTTTCAACGACTTTTTTTAAAGGACATACAATTCGTTCTACTTCAATGTTTAAATGCAATAATTTATGAGGGCCATAAAGGTTTCATAGTGTGTTTATTACTTAAGAAAAGAGAAGGATATGGAAAATTCTAAAACAAGGATAATTATCAGTAAATGTTTATGAAGTAGTGTGTTCAGAAACAGTATAAAATTGGCTTTTATGCATTATTTAAGAAAAAGGTCATGAGGAACTCCAAATCAAAGATTATTATTTATAAATGAATATATGAATGTAGTAGAGCCTATGTACTTCCCGCTGCAAATAAAAGATGTAGAGCTCTTTGAAAAGCTTAATGAGTGGGTGAGCATAAATGTGTTCGGATACGACGAAAAAAAGAATGTTGTAATTGGACCTTACTACAAGACAAAAGAAGTAAAATTGCGCCATATTAATCTTCTATTTCTTCAAAAGAAAACGAACTCCGGAACTACAAGCCATTATGTGTGGATAAAACAACATGTCAAGGTAACATAAAATTTAATTAATTTATCTTAAACTTTTAACTAATAATTTTTCATTAAAATTTTTTATTTTATTTTTATATAGACTAATTAGAACTCAAACAATTAAATTTAAGGGGAGACATTATTTGTGTAACTATTATTTGCAACATATCACAAAAGAAGAAACACTGAGGAAGCACTCATCACAATGCGAAAAAGCGAGTTGTATATCTCTCAAACCAAGATAAGTCAGTTTTAGAATTTAGAAATCATGAGAAAGCTATAGATGTACCATTTGTTATTTACATATGTGGATTCTGAGTGTATATTTCATAATATTGAAACATGTGTTCCGAATCCAAATAAATCGTCAGCAACATTGATAAACACACATATGCCTAATGCTTTATCATACTATATAAAATGTAGCTTTGATAAAAATTTAGATAAGTTTAAGCATTTTAAAGGTGCAGATTCTCCCAAAGCATTTATATCTGAACTTGTTAAAGATGTGGTGATCTTAATTAGAAATTATTTAAAACATGTTAAACAAATGGATCCATTGACTGAAGACGAAGAATTACACTTTTGAAATTCCAATAACTGTCATATTTGTTTAAATCCAATAGTTAGTTAATGGAGTTAAAGTTGAAGACCATTGCAATTAAAATGGGAAATATAGAGGGCCTGCAAGTAGTATGTTTTTGCCGGTTCGCTATCAAGTTTTTCATATAAAATGAATGTGCATGCCTGGCTGGGAAACGTGATCGTTAAAAATATTTATTGTTAGGTAATTAAATGTATTTATTATGAAAATGCGTTTTCCATCCTTGGATGGTTGTTTGTATTAGGAGGTTTCATAAAATTTGTATTGTGTATTAAGGGGTTTCAAAAAAAATTTATATGTAAATTTTTTTTTTTTGTTTTCACATGCCTGATTTGAGAGTCAGTCAGGGCTTCTCTATTGAATATCACCCCTGAAACTTCTGTACGAACACCCCTACCCGGACACCTATATTGAACAACTCTGTTGAATGTTTATCAGGAAGCTGGAAATTTTCTTCATAGGTACAAAATATTTCACCGAGTTAAATATGAACGTCCCTACTAATTTTTTTCAGTTTTGATTGCTGAAAGAAACTGAAACTAATAAAAAAAGGGCATTTCGGTCTATTTTTATTACCCTTATCCTTTCTGTCTATTCATTAGCATTTTCTTTTTATTGCACTTGATAAGATGCATTAACTTAGGGCTTGTGTTTTTTCTTATGTTTAAAGTAAACCATAAATGTTTGACTGTGTCCTCTATTGTCTGTCTATTTTTAATGAAAAATAAGGGTGCGAGAAAGTGAAACATTGTCTATATTTAAATGCATTCATATGCCGTGTATGTATATATGTGTGCACATTTATATCGCTATTGGTCAGTTTGAGTGAGCTCGTTAGAATATTTTATTATATTGCGCATGTGTGCGTTTGTTTGCATTAGATCATTTTCTGTCTGTCCTTCTCTACCGTCTAGCTTGTTATCTATACCTATTTCACACCCCAGTGCGTATATTTATGTGTATAAGGATACACAATTTCATTACACATACATATTTCTTATTTTTTTTTTTCAAAGAAAAAGGATCAGAAATGTAAAAAGAGGTTACAAAACCAACATGCATTTGCATTACATAAATGTATGAGATACATGGAAAATTCTTAAGCAAAGTTAAACACCTGTGCCGGTCTATCTCTTTTTTATTACACTTGTCCTTTCTGTTTTTCTTTCTGTCTACCTTTTTTTTATTGCAGTTCATCTTTTTTTATTGAAAAATTTTGAGTTGGCATTTTCATGAGTGTCTGCTCCTCTACCAACTTTCATGTTGGTCGCTTTCATTTATCGAAAAAATAAATGTTTGCGATACCGAGAAAATTCTTATAACGTAAATCGTTGTGATTTTTGTTTTGATTTTTTTGTAGTTTTGATTTTTGAAAGAAAATGAAACTAATAGAAAAACGAATTCAACATGTAACTGTTTATTAGCATACAGATGTGAAAATTGTATGACCGAATGTTGTAAATTTAAAGAAATTAGTTTACTATGAAAAATAAATATTTTCTTCATCGTTTTATAATATTGCTTTTTCTTAAGACATGCGCTAGCATAATTTAGTATAAATGCGAGTGTTTTTCAGAAATTTTTTTTAAACAAAGCTTAGAACAATAAATAACATTATTTCATTCATTCAGCCTAATCTAATAAAAATACATACTAAAATAAATATTTTAAATAAAACTAATTGATATACAGAAATATATATGATGTGTTTTTATTTATTATGAAGATTTTTTATCTTACTTTTTCAGATTTCATAACAATTAAAATGTTTATATGTATTTCTTTTACTTTTCAGATATAGGTTAATAGTTTAAAAAGTCTTATATATAAATTAAAAAGTTTCTGTGTTAATATTCATATATTCGTTATAATATAAATTAAATGCACATATATTAACATTTGGTATACTGATATTTTCAATATTACATATATGAATTCAATTATGAAAATATATGAAAGGATAAGAATCATTACTATATATTCTTAATTCCTTAATCATTCTCAGGAATAATTTCTTGTGTTCCTTATCGATATAACAACTGTATCCATCTAATAGATCCTTTAATTCAGCTGATGTGACCTTTTTTTAATACAGTTGATCTAGTTCGCAACAGAATACCTAAATAACTAAACAAAAGTTTTAAATGTTTTCAATATTCTCTTTGTTTACATATAAATTAATAAAATTTCTATATAAAATTGCACTTTTTTTAGCACACATTTCCTTACAACTATTTCTATGATATTTACAGATATTGATGTTAATATTACTTTTATATAACGTTCTTATATTTGGACAATTAAAGTCATCTAAATTAAATATATATATTCCTATTTCTCCAAGCAGTTGACTTAACCATTTTACTTTTTCAATTCCTTTAACATATATAATATGATAATGTTCTTTTTTAAGATATGATATTATATATTCTCTAAATTCGTTGAGCGTTGAATTTCCATCATTCCAACAGAATCCATGTAAATGATTGTACAACCATTTATTTGTAATCCTATCTGTATTCGTTAATTCTGAATATTTAAAAGGGGGTAGAATGAGAAAAGTTTTAATTTCTGAATCAACTCCTACAACGTAGACTTCCTTTGCGAATAAATTATTATTAATACAGAAACCCTGTACATCTATGACTACATTTCTATTTTGATTCATTATCTTATTATAAGTGAAAATATTTACAAAAAGTATTGTTCTTTTATTACTTTTTTAATATCAATAAATAAATCAATTATGTTCATTTGTTTGCTTTCAAAAATAATCTTATAATAAAATCCAACTGAAATTTTTCTTATGTAATGAGAGATCCATAATGATATCATCAGTGATATAGTTGTATATTTCAGGTAAAAAACAAAATAGCTCTCCAGTTCCAACATAATTTGTAACATACAATACAATGTTAGCTTTCTTTCACATCGTATGATTTCCAAAGGTTCATTTAGCAGAAAATCTCTTAGAGATATGATTTTTGATTTTATTTACAGATGTTATTAAGAAATTCAATTGTATTATTCATCTTCTCTTTTTTTTTTTATTATATGTATAAGCTAATTATCAAATTTTAGTACATATATCTGTTAATTCTTTAAATGTCATCTCTAATAACATGATCGTATACGTATCGCAAATTCATTTTATCTTTTTAAAAAAAAATTATAATTATGTTAACACTATTAAGTACTAGATGCTTTGGAGTTTTTGTATTAGACCAGGTATGGTATCAGGTATGGTATCAGGTATTGAATTAACGAATAAAGATAGGATTACAAATAAATGGTTGTGCAATCATTTACATGGATTATGTTGGAATGGTGGAAATTCAACGCTCAACGAATTTAGAGAATATATAATATCATATCTTAAAAAAGAACATTATCATATTATATATGTTAAAGGAATTGAAAAAGTAAAATGGTTAAGTCAACTGCTTGGAGAAATGGGAATATATATATTTAATTTAGATGACTTTAATTGTCCAAATATAAGAACGTTATATAAAAGTAATATTAACATCAATATCTGTAAATATCATAGAAATAGTTGTAAGGATATGTGTGCTAAAAAAGTGCAATTTTATATAGAAATTTTATTAATTTATATGTAAACAAAGAGAATATTGAAAACATTTAAAACTTTTGTTTAGTTATTTAGGTATTCTGTTGCGAACTAGATCAACTGTATTAAAAAAAGGTCACATCAGCTGAATTAAAGGATCTATTAGATGGATACAGTTGTTATATCGATAAGGAACACAAGAAATTATTCCTGAGAATGATTAAGGAATTAAGAATGTATAGTAATGATTCTTATCCTTTCATATATTTTCATAATTGAATTCATATATGTAATACTGAAAATATCAGTATACCAAATGTTAATATATGTGCATTTAATTTATATTATAACGAATATATGAATATTAACACAGAAACTTTTTAATTTATATATAAGATTTTTTAAACTATTAACCTACATCTGAAAAGTAAAAGAAATACATATAAACATTTTAATTGTTATGAAATCTGAAAAAGTAAGATAAAAAATCTTCATAATAAATAAAAACACATCATATATATTTCTGTATATCAATTAGTTTTATTTAAAATATTTATTTTAGTATGTATTTTTATTAGATTAGGATGAATGAATGAAATAATGTTATTGATTGTTCAATAAAAAGAAAATGCTAATGAATAGACAGAAAGGATAAGGGTAATAAAAATAGACCGAAATGCCCTTTTTTTATTAGTTTCAGTTTCTTTCAGCAATCAAAACTGAAAAAAATTAGTAGGGACGTTCATATTTAACTCGGTGAAATATTTTGTACCTATGAAGAAAATTTCCAGCTTCCTGACAAACATTCAACAGAGTTGTTCAATATAGGTGTCCGGGTAGGGGTGTTCGTACAGAAGTTTCAGGGGTGATATTCAATAGAGAAGCCCTGACTGACTCTCAAATCAGGCATGTGAAAACAAAAAAAAAAAATACATATAAATTTTTTTTGAAACCCCTTAATACACAATACAAATTTTATGAAACCTCCTAATACAAACAACCATCCAAGGATGGAAAACGCATTTCCATAATAAATACACTTAATTACCTAACAAAATATATTTTTAACGATCACGTTTCCCAGCCAGGCATAATGTGCACTTTTACATTGTCCCTTATGGGAAAAAAATATACCGAACCGGTGTATACACTACTTATTTATTTTGGAGATTTTTATTGAGAATTTTTTTTCAGGTTACATAACAATTAAAAATATTTACATTTATTTTACTTTTCAGATACAGGTTTATAGTTAAAAAGTCTTTTATAAAGATTAAAAAGCTTTTATGCTAATATGTATTCGTTATAATATAAATTACATGCACATATATTAACATTTGATATACTGATGTTTTCACAATTACATCTATGAATTCCATTATGAACATATATGAAAGGATAAGAATCATTACTATACATTCTTAATTCTTCAATCATTCTCAAGAATAATTTCTTGTGTTCCTTATCGATATGGGAACTATATCCATCTAATAGTTCCTTTAATTCAGCTGACGAAACCATTTTTAATAGAGTTGATGTAGCTCGCAACAGTATGAATGAATAACTAATTAAAATTTATCGGAAAGAGATTATTTAAGTTAAGTATGGTCGGTACCATACTTCTAAAAAAATTACATGGTGGGCCGCCCATGGGGCCCAACCTCACTAACTTACTTGAAATAAAAGAGATCGTTTTGATTCAAACTGTTCGCGTTCAGCACTAGAATTGGAATGCCAAACCGCCCGTTTATTTAGGAAAAAGAAACTTATAAAATATTTTATAAAATGCTTATACTAGCTTAAATTAATGGGAATGGTTTGTCAGTAGATTTCTCACGATTGCACAAGTTAAGTGTGGTGTCGTATTGCAACACACGCCGTCTGGGATATTGCTGAGTCGGAATAACGTACAGCTGAATGTACAGTGGAACATAATGATGAAAAGTAGGTTGAAAAGGTGTGAGGTGTTAACTCCCCCCTCCTTAAAAATCAGCGTCTCGCTGATCAATTTATATCTGGTGTCAGGTTTCCTGGGGCTTGAGGGCTGGCATGGTAATGCGACCGAATATTTTCCTCCATAGTAGGGTAAGGATGATTGACATCGCTACAATACAACAGAAACCTGTAACGTTTGACCAAAGGGACAGATTTACGTGATTCCTTAAGTTCTGAATATGCTGAATGTTTTTTCCATGAAGTTCATGTAAAAAGTTAACATCAACTTTGCGTGTTTTTTCGTATACATTTGTTAATAATGGAGGGAGAGCTTGCATATTCGTGATTCTTCCATTTACAACGGTCCTTTCTCCGATCGTAATGGTTTCATTAAAGAGTCGTATTAAATACGTTCCATCCAAGCCGACGGCATTCTCTTTTGAGGACACATTTCCTTTAAAATTTGAAACATACAGGATATCATCTTCGATTTGCTCTATTATGGTCTCCCCGTTTGACAGAAAGGTACAGTTTGCGTTGGTTCCTCTCAAAATTTTTGATAAGCAATCTTCGTCCGATAGTTCTTCCAGTTGGTCCAACGCACAAATTGTGATATTGTTAAGAGAGGAACAATGGTTCCTGATCCCTTATATGTTCGCGTGGTTTATGAGAACAGTATTGTATTTCAAATCAAATTGACGATTTTGGCGTATAGCTGCCCTACTGTATTTACTGGGGTTTACCTTTGGAATCGACAGCACGTATAGTAATGACGTTCCGTTCGAAAAAATACTGGGCTTCCCATATTCGATAGCCTCAATTTCATTATTGTACGGGAGCGATTCGACTTCTGATATTATTTGATGAATCTCCTCTACATCTAGTAGGTTTGTATTCACGATGCCACCTTTAGCTAGCTGGCAAGCTCTTACAATTTCCTCAATGTTCTCTTTAATCACCAATACCTGATTTAGCGCATCATGTAACATATCATTTGTTTCCGACACGACGATTTTATTATTAAATCTGGTTACTAGGTCATTCATTTTTCCTACCAATTCGCTCGTTGTCCCAAACAGGTTATCGTTTATGATGTATTGTTGCTCATTGTTCCCAATGAGCCTTTGTTGGCTTTCCAGCACTTTATCCCAATCGGTTGCGTCTGGATTCCCAGCGATCCATTTCCAAGCTGAGCCTATCCAGTTTATGGATCTTTTCTTTCTTGAAATACCTCTTATTGTTGCAATTCGGTTGTGCGTCTTCTGAAGTTGGTATTCGAAGAACTTTTTGTCCTTTTCCTCCTTTGCCAAAGCAGTAAATACGTCAGCAGTTGTTTGAAGCATCCTCTCGAATTCCTCAAGGTTGATCACATGTACAACGCTTAAGTACCCGTTGATAATCCATCCCTCACCATCTTTGATAGTCACTATGGGGGATTGGTACTCAAAAATTTGGAAGGCACCAACATATGCGAAAAATAATAAAAGACTTAAAATATAGAGGTTAGTGTAAGCACATCTCACAATACGTTCCCAGTTTGGAGTGGTCATATTACAATAAAGTACAGAATATTTTCCTATAAGATACCTTATAACAGTTAAAATTACAATCTTCAAATTATAAATCAATTACGTGAATCATGTAAGTATATTCCCTATTAAAATAAATTGTCCTAAGTACACCCATAATATAAAATAATAGATCTAATTTGTATTAATAAATTGTGTTCCAATTATAATTCTTATATGCTAGTAATAATTATTTTCTCAGGGCCAACTGCAAGGTTTGTTACGTCCCCCTTACGTGTGTTTTGTGGTACTTTCTTCCTGCTGTTGTTCGCAGGGTTACCTTGTTATTCTCCAAAAGCTTGTGTTTTTTATAAAGTGGCTTAGGTTTGGGTCTTATTTGCTTATCTCTTACCAATATGTCCTGACTCTCAGCAAAGTCGATTGGATCGGACCTTGTTTTGTTCAGGCGATCATTGGCTGTTCTTTGGTTATATTCGATGAGGCCACGAATGTCTTCATTAATCTGGTCACGGAAATCCACTAATTTTCCATAGTTAAATCGTTAGGACCTATTAAAGAATATATCGGAGGGCTTCCTCCTAGTTACCGAATGGATAGTATTGTTGTATCGGTCAACCGCAATGTTAACCAAGTCCTTTGGATTTCTGTTCCCCAATTCCCCAGATAAGCATCTATATATCTCGATTAAAGTGGAATGAAACCTTTCCACTTGGCCGTTCACTTCGCTTCTCTGCACCGGGGTAAAGTATATTTCAATCCCCAGTGATCGTATAAAATTCAATATAGTGGGGGACAGAAATCCTCTTTCGTTATCCGATACGATCATACGGGGTACAGTAAAGTAGTGCAGAACCTTGGCCAGCTTATGCCTCAAGTGTATAGCAGAGCGGTTTTTTATATGAAAAAGTTTCGCAAATTTGGAGAATTTGTCAATGCAACTAATATATTTTAACCCTTGCATTTCAAATATGTCAATATGCAAGATTTCACATGGGTAGTTAGGAATAGGTGTCAGCTGAAGTTTTGGTCTACTCGGATGTCTGTCGTATTTATTCAGTTTACAAATTTCGCAGCTTCCAGTATATTGTCGTACTAGGCTCCTCATGCGAGGAAAATAAAACTTTTCTAAAATCTGCTGGCTGTTCTCCTTAGGGTTACGATGTGCTCGCTTATGCTCGGCCTCGATTATTCTACAAATCCTCTCAGGGTTGGTGACGTCTTCTACCAATCGTTGAGTGATTCAAAGTGATCCAAATAAACGCTATTCAATAATTGAATGAAACATTCGGGAATTTTGATACCGTTGATGACGGCGGGATTTAAACACGTCTTCAGCGTTTCCGTAAGAGACTGGGAAGTTATCTGGTCGATGTCCGCGTGGTGTCTGTTAAATCCAGGATGCGGCTGTAAACTACTACGCAACTCTCTTCCCTCTCTTATTACAATCTGGTTCCGAAAGACGTTCAAGGGGACTTCCACGTGAGGAATCAAATCGCTACTGTCCTGTTCGGCGCTATGCATCGTAGCGTCGGATACAACCATTTCTCTCTCCAAAGCTTCATCGGCCGTTATGGTTTCAGAGCCAATTTCCGAAGCCGTGATTGTATCTTCATCACTTAGTGTGCTTATTTCGTTCAAATTAGACCCCAATCGCGAGAGGGCATCGGCTACTACATTTGACCTACCGGGTTTGTATATGAGTTCGAAATTATACTCCTCCAACCGGGCCTTCCATCTTTTTAGCTTGGCGTTATGATTTTGGTTCCCCAATGCATAAGTCAACGGTTGGTGATCAGTGAAGATTCTAATTCTTTTCGCCCCATACAGATAAGCACGCAAATTTTCCAGGGCCCATACGATGGCCAGCATTTCTTTTTCATTCGTAGCGTAATTTTCCTCCGTTTTATTGAGAGAACGTGAGATATACGCAATTGGTTTATCTGCTCCCGAACAGTCCTGGGACAATACTGCGCCGATAGCGTAGTTAGATGCATCGGTTGTCAAGTTGAATGGTTGATTGAAGTCAGGAAATGCTAAGACTTCGGATGACATTAACAGGCTTTTAAGCTCGTTAAAAGAGTGCAATGCCTCTTCCGTCAAGGTTATGGAAATCTTCCTAGACACATTTGCCCTAATCTGTGCGTTTTCATCTCTGGTAAGATTTGTCAACGGCTTAGCAATCTTCGCATAATCTCTTATAAACTTCCTATAATAAGAAGTCATGCCGAGAAAACTCTTTAAATACTTTAATGTTCCGGGGGGATCCAAACTCCGAATCGCCTCAACTTTTCCAGGATCCGCTCGTATCCCATCTCCTGATACAATGTATCCCAGGAAAGATACTTCGGTTTTAAGTAACTGGGTCTTTTCCAGGTTCACCCGGAGGTTTGAAGCCAGTAATTTCGCGAATATTGTCTCCAAGTTCTCCAAATGGTCATTAATATCATTTCCAAAAACTATTATGTCGTCAATATAGACATAACAAATTTTGCCGATGTATTCCCTGAGGACGTCGTCGATCATCCTTTGAAAGATCGATGGCGCGTTTTTTAATCCGAAGGGGAGGCGTAAGAATTCGTATTTGCCATTCAATGTGGAAAATGCTGTTTTTGGAATATCTGATTCCCTCATCGGTATCTGATGGAAACCAGAAGTAAGGTCAAGAGTTGTAAAATATTTAGCCTTTCCCAGACTAGCAAGCGTAGAATTAATATCAGGTATTGGATACGTGTCGGAGATAGTCACAGCGTTCAGCCTCTTAAAGTCGATGACCATTCTATATTGTTTTTCTCCATCCGGCTTTGGTTTCTTATGAACCACCCAAATTGGTGAGTTATAAGGGCTCCTGGAGGGTCGAATAATTTCCTGTTCCAGAAGTTCCAAAATTTGTTCCTCGACAACGGAGCGCATATTTACCGGATAAGGATAGCTTTTCGTATATATAGGTTCATCGGTCGATGTTCTAATCTCGGCCCTCACCGACGTCATTGCCATTTCACCGGCCTTCAATGGACCAAATAAGGGTGCATACTTTTCGATGGTGTACTTCAGTCTATCCGTTATTCCACTATCTAAGCCACTAGTCGTTGTATTAACTTCTCTGCAAATTTTGTCCCTAAGGGGAATCACTGTTCCTGAATTGATGGTCATCGTACCGTTTTTCTGATCAATTATCGCTCCTAGCCCTTTAAGGGTATCGTCGCCAATAATTCCAACGAAAGATTTTAACCCCGGCAATAAGTAAAATGTTATAGTTGAATCTATTCCGGCAGATCTGAATGGCGCGCCTTCCACTTTTCGCTGGATGTTTATCGTTCCCCCTGCTGTCCTTACTTGGAATGATTTTGAAAGTTCAATGCTCCCTTTACCCAAATGAGGGCCCACGAAGTTTTTATTGGCCCCGGTATCCACGAGAAATTTCAACACCATCCCATTTTTTAAATTGAATTCTATGTAAGGTATGCTTGAAGGGAGGCCTCTGTCATAAAATTTACCTCAGAGTCTTCAAGGTCATCATCCTGGTTTTCAGGAGACTGTCCAGGAGCATTGTCTTGCTCCACCTCAGCGTTGATCAAATCCTGTTGTTCACAGGTCTGCTCAGGCACATTTTCCATATAGGTATGAAACAGCCTCTGTTGTTTGAAGGGATTTGTAATGTTCTCCGACCTTACGTTTCTCTTGAAGCTCCCTGGTCTATTCATATAATCCAGCTTCCTTGACTTAATAGACTGGTCGACTTCCATTTTCTCCTGAGGCTTTGGAGCGAAAGGCCTTGGTGGTGCGTCTCGCTGGTTCGGGGAGTGTTTCCATCGTCCGTTATTGTAGTTAATCCCATTTGGAATAAATGGCCTAGGAGGTAGTTCTGGTTTTACCTCCCTTTGAGACAAAATATTAGTTGGAACGCTAATCTGATTCCGAGCGTACGGATGCAATGATGTATTCCTCAGATTGATGTTTTGTATTTAAATACACATAGCGTATGTTTCTGGGAGTGTTTTTGGCCTTTGAATTATAATAAGCCGGGATAATTCACCGTTCAGGCCCCGTACGAAAACATCTAGAGCCCTGTTTCTGTAAGTTTCGACTAAAACATCCACCGTCTCCTTTGAATAATTCTCCGTTTTTATCTTATTAATTATTAAGGAGAATTGGTTCACCGCAGCATAAAACTCGTCGATCTTCGAACCCCTTTGAAGCATTTGATTCAGTTGGTGTTCAAGAGTACGGATATCTCTTTTATCCGCGTAATGGAGCGATAAGCACTCCTTTATCTTACCCCAATCATTCTCGAATATATTGTACGATACTAGTGCAGAATCCGCATTACCTCTTACCTTTCCCCTAATATTCTGCAAAATAGCCCTATAGATGGGCTTGGTTCTAACAATTTCATAGTCGCTAAGGATCGCCTCAACACTATGTATCCATGACACATATTGGGTGGGGTTCCCCTCGAACGCTTGTAACTCCTTGACGCAGTCCGGGAGCTTACTAAGTTCCCTAAGTTCAAGTTCCGTTCTAGGTGCACGAGGCTGCTCCAACGCCGGTGTTGTGGTCGGCGATGCGCTGGTCTTGGTTTCAATCAATCGGATTTTGGCCTCCAATGCCTTGATCTGAATCATGGGAGCATTGAGTGCTCCGGTCATCTCCATTACTGATGTCTTAAGCTCCTCCATTGTAAAAAGAAAATTTCCAGTAACGATAGGCTAGCGTTGCAAATTAAAACCAAACCAAGCTTCGAGACAATTTTGATAGTTTTTGAGAAAACCCAAGGGACCACACAAATTCAACAAGTAGGGGGAAAAATGGAAAGAAAAAAATCCTTGCACTTACCCTTGAAATTCCATTCCAATTCTAGGCTATATTAAATTTAGTTAGTTAGCTAGTTTTTTTATTCTTTAATTTTACGTACTATTCCGTCGCGATGTACATGTGATTTTGTGATTTTTATTTGTTTTGGATTTTGTTTCTAGAACGGTAAAAAGATTTAAAATTACTTTGAATTTTTGAAATTAATTTACGGTCTTGGTTCGTGACCTTTTTTTTCATTTAAATTTATTTTTATTTCCTTTTTAATTTTTTTCTCTTTCAATATATTTCTTTTATTCTTCTCTTTTTTCATTGAATTTTAATTTTCATATTTCAATCTTAATACTGAATATTAATCAAATTTTTATTTTAATATTGAATGTATTGCAAACACCATTCCTGTTTTCGATCAAACCCCTAAGTGCCTTTATCCGGGTACTTGTGCTCCTTCTTATTTTCTTATGTATAGGTTATTTTATAGTTCACTCGATGGAGGATCGTGTTGTCCGTTTTCGAGCAGCGAAAGCTGTCGTACTAAGGCACGATTTGTCTCACCCCGTGAGTTTTTCCTACCATTTGTCACTCGTTATTGGGCGAGAATGGTTCAGTCTATCCCACTAAGTAGTGTAGGTTCCAATGTTGACTACAACTTGCGAGGATATTTTTAGGCGTATCCATACTGAGTTGTGTAGGTTCTTATGTTACTACAACTTGTAAGGATATACGGCTTCCCATGAGTCCCTTCAGTCCCTGAGTACTTCGAAGGAAAACTTGCACGTTTTTCACAGTAAACTTATTTATTCATTAATATTTGTGACATAAAATAATTTTTTACGTACTGGAGGGCCTGGAGTTCAGGATCGCAGTACGCTGGGACCTCCTTGAGGACCCATATTGGTCACTTTCTTTTTCACTAGGTTCCCGGCACACTTAGCACTCCTAGGGGCTTTTCTTCCCTATCTTATTCAATATTTTTCACTTTCGTTAAACACTTTTAAAGTTTCAAAATTTTACTTTATATTTTCTTCAATATTTTTTTCACTCGTCACGAACCAAGCACTTTAAGGATCCGGCACATCCTTGTTCGCGGCCGGTCCCTGCTCGGGCGCCAGTTAAGTATGGTCCGTACCATACTTCTAAAAAAATTACATGGTGGGCCGCCCATGGGGCCCAACCTCACTAACTTACTTGAAATAAAAGAGATCGTTTTGATTCAAACTGTTCGCGTTCAGCACTAGAATTGGAATGCCAAACCGCCCGTTTATTTAGGAAAAAGAAACTTATAAAATATTTTATAAAATGCTTATACTAGCTTAAATTAATGGGAATGGTTTGTCAGTAGATTTCTCACGATTGCACAAGTTAAGTGTGGTGTCGTATTGCAACACACGCCGTCTGGGATATTGCTGAGTCGGAATAACGTACAGCTGAATGTACAGTGGAACATAATGATGAAAAGTAGGTTGAAAAGGTGTGAGGTGTTAACTTTTATTATTAAAATGTTATTCAAATGAGTAAACAAAGTTTTGAGATGTTTTAATTGTTCTCTTTATTGAGTGATATAAATAAAAAAAATCCTTTTTTTAGTGTTTTACATATTATTGAAATTACAAGTTTTACATTTAGTTATAATGTATATATTATAGTATGTTTGTATTAGCTTTTTTGCCTCTTTGTAGAGGATGGAATCCAGATTGGAAAACGATTTAACTAGAGAGCCTCGCGTTTAAGGCTCAGATCTAGGCAGGAATGATTAAGTTCAATTTTAATATTATTTTCTAGAGAGCCTCGCGATAAAGGCTCAAATCTAGCAATTTATTAGTTGAAGAATTATTCATCATCTCCTGTTGGTTTACAATGGTATCAGCTTATATACTATTAAGGTTGAGTGATTTTAACAAAAAGCACTCAACCCCTTAATTCTTACATTGCTATCTTTTACATATAAAATTATTAAGTTATACCAGGAGATCATAATATTTGAGTGATTATGATTGAGCGGTATAACTCAAGAAAAATATTGTATTGACTTACGGCCAATACTTAAAATTAATATTTAGTATGTGTGAGAAATTTGGGTGTAATTAGATCACCCTTACTGTAGTGCAATTGTTTCCCACAGCAAGAATTCAACGTGCCCAGTCATAAGTGTGTATTGTGTGTGTGGCCCACTTGAAATGCGGTGCATTAAAAGTGCGGCAACAACAACAACATTGCTTGGCATGCCTTTCATGGTATTGCCTATGCAAGTGTTTTCTACTATGGCCTGCATGGTGACCGTCAAGCCAATACAATTCGTTCTACTTCAATGTTTAAATGCAATAATTTATGAGGGCCATAAAGGTTTCATAGTGTGTTTATTACTTAAGAAAAGAGAAGGATATGGAAAATTCTAAAACAAGGATAATTATCAGTAAATGTTTATGAAGTAGTGTGTTCAGAAACAGTATAAAATTGGCTTTTATGCATTATTTAAGAAAAAGGTCATGAGGAACTCCAAATCAAAGATTATTATTTATAAATGAATGTATGAATGTAGTAGAGCCTATGTACTTCCCGCTGCAAATAAAAGATGTAGAGCTCTTTGAAAAGCTTAATGAGTGGGTGAGCATAAATGTGTTCGGATACGACGAAAAAAAGAATGTTGTAATTGGACCTTACTACAAGACAAAAGAAGTAAAATTGCGCCATATTAATCTTCTATTTCTTCAAAAGAAAACGAACTCCGGAACTACAAGCCATTATGTGTGGATAAAAAAACATGTCAAGGTAACATAAAATTTAATTAATTTATCTTAAACTTTTAACTAATAATTTTTCATTAAAATTTTTTATTTTATTTTTATATAGACTAATTAGAACTCAAACAATTAAATTTAAGGGGAGACATTATTTGTGTAACTATTATTTGCAACATATCACAAAAGAAGAAACACTGAGGAAGCACTCATCACAATGCGAAAAAGCGAGTTGTATATCTCTCAAACCAAGATAAGTCAGTTTTAGAATTTAGAAATCATGAGAAAGCTATAGATGTACCATTTGTTATTTACATATGTGGATTCTGAGTGTATATTTCATAATATTGAAACATGTGTTCCGAATCCAAATAAATCGTCAGCAACATTGATAAACACACATATGCCTAATGCTTTATCATACTATATAAAATGTAGCTTTGATAAAAATTTAGATAAGTTTAAGCATTTTAAAGGTGCAGATTCTCCCAAAGCATTTATATCTGAACTTGTTAAAGATGTGGTGATCTTAATTAGAAATTATTTAAAACATGTTAAACAAATGGATCCATTGACTGAAGACGAAGAATTACACTTTTGAAATTCCAATAACTGTCATATTTGTTTAAATCCAATAGTTAGTTAATGGAGTTAAAGTTGAAGACCATTGCAATTAAAATGGGAAATATAGAGGGCCTGCAAGTAGTATGTATTTGCCGGTTCGCTATCAAGTTTTTCATATAAAATGAATGTGCATGCCTGGCTGGGAAACGTGATCGTTAAAAATATTTATTGTTAGGTAATTAAATGTATTTATTATGAAAATGCGTTTTCCATCCTTGGATGGTTGTTTGTATTAGGAGGTTTCATAAAATTTGTATTGTGTATTAAGGGGTTTCAAAAAAAATTTATATGTAAATTTTTTTTTTTTGTTTTCACATGCCTGATTTGAGAGTCAGTCAGGGCTTCTCTATTGAATATCACCCCTGAAACTTCTGTACGAACACCCCTACCCGGACACCTATATTGAACAACTCTGTTGAATGTTTATCAGGAAGCTGGAAATTTTCTTCATAGGTACAAAATATTTCACCGAGTTAAATATGAACGTCCCTACTAATTTTTTTCAGTTTTGATTGCTGAAAGAAACTGAAACTAATAAAAAAAGGGCATTTCGGTCTATTTTTATTACCCTTATCCTTTCTGTCTATTCATTAGCATTTTCTTTTTATTGCACTTGATAAGATGCATTAACTTAGGGCTTGTGTTTTTTCTTATGTTTAAAGTAAACCATAAATGTTTGACTGTGTCCTCTATTGTCTGTCTATTTTTAATGAAAAATAAGGGTGCGAGAAAGTGAAACATTGTCTATATTTAAATGCATTCATATGCCGTGTATGTATATATGTGTGCACATTTATATCGCTATTGGTCAGTTTGAGTGAGCTCGTTAGAATATTTTATTATATTGCGCATGTGTGCGTTTGTTTGCATTAGATCATTTTCTGTCTGTCCTTCTCGACCGTCTAGCTTGTTATCTATACCTATTTCACACCCCAGTGCGTATATTTATGTGTATAAGGATACACAATTTCATTACACATACATATTTCTTATTTTTTTTTTCAAAGAAAAAGGATCAGAAATGTAAAAAGAGGTTACAAAACCAACATGCATTTGCATTACATAAATGTATGAGATACATGGAAAATTCTTAAGCAAAGTTAAACACCTGTGCCGGTCTATCTCTTTTTTATTACACTTGTCCTTTCTGTTTTTCTTTCTGTCTACCTTTTTTTTATTGCAGTTCATCTTTTTTTATTGAAAAATTTTGAGTTGGCATTTTCATGAGTGTCTGCTCCTCTACCAACTTTCATGTTGGTCGCTTTCATTTATCGAAAAAATAAATGTTTGCGATACCGAGAAAATTCTTATAACGTAAATCGTTGTGATTTTTGTTTTGATTTTTTTGTAGTTTTGATTTTTGAAAGAAAATGAAACTAATAGAAAAACGAATTCAACATGTAACTGTTTATTAGCATACAGATGTGAAAATTGTATGACCGAATGTTGTAAATTTAAAGAAATTAGTTTACTATGAAAAATAAATATTTTCTTCATCGTTTTATAATATTGCTTTTTCTTAAGACATGCGCTAGCATAATTTAGTATAAATGCGAGTGTTTTTCAGAAATTTTTTTAAACAAAGCTTAGAACAATCAATAACATTATTTCATTCATTCAGCCTAATCTAATAAAAATACATACTAAAATAAATATTTTAAATAAAACTAATTGATATACAGAAATATATATGATGTGTTTTTATTTATTATGAAGATTTTTTATCTTACTTTTTCAGATTTCATAACAATTAAAATGTTTATATGTATTTCTTTTACTTTTCAGATATAGGTTAATAGTTTAAAAAGTCTTATATATAAATTAAAAAGTTTCTGTGTTAATATTCATATATTCGTTATAATATAAATTAAATGCACATATATTAACATTTGGTATACTGATATTTTCAATATTACATATATGAATTCAATTATGAAAATATATGAAAGGATAAGAATCATTACTATACATTCTTAATTCCTTAATCATTCTCAGGAATAATTTCTTGTGTTCCTTATCGATATAACAACTGTATCCATCTAATAGATCCTTTAATTCAGCTGATGTGACCTTTTTTTAATACAGTTGATCTAGTTCGCAACAGAATACCTAAATAACTAAACAAAAGTTTTAAATGTTTTCAATATTCTCTTTGTTTACATATAAATTAATAAAATTTCTATATAAAATTGCACTTTTTTTAGCACACATATCCTTACAACTATTTCTATGATATTTACAGATATTGATGTTAATATTACTTTTATATAACGTTCTTATATTTGGACAATTAAAGTCATCTAAATTAAATATATATATTCCTATTTCTCCAAGCAGTTGACTTAACCATTTTACTTTTTCAATTCCTTTAACATATATAATATGATAATGTTCTTTTTTAAGATATGATATTATATATTCTCTAAATTCGTTGAGCGTTGAATTTCCATCATTCCAACAGAATCCATGTAAATGATTGTACAACCATTTATTTGTAATCCTATCTGTATTCGTTAATTCTGAATATTTAAAAGGGGGTAGAATGAGAAAAGTTTTAATTTCTGAATCAACTCCTACAACGTAGACTTCCTTTGCGAATAAATTATTATTAATACAGAAACCCTGTACATCTATGACTACATTTCTATTTTGATTCATTATCTTATTATAAGTGAAAATATTTACAAAAAGTATTGTTCTTTTATTACTTTTTTAATATCAATAAATAAATCAATTATGTTCATTTGTTTGCTTTCAAAAATAATCTTATAATAAAATCCAACTGAAATTTTTCTTATGTAATGAGAGATCCATAATGATATCATCAGTGATATAGTTGTATATTTCAGGTAAAAAACAAAATAGCTCTCCAGTTCCAACATAATTTGTAACATACAATACAATGTTAGCTTTCTTTCACATCGTATGATTTCCAAAGGTTCATTTAGCAGAAAATCTCTTAGAGATATGATTTTTGATTTTATTTACAGATGTTATTAAGAAATTCAATTGTATTATTCATCTTCTCATTTTTTTTTTATTATATGTATAAGCTAATTATCAAATTTTAGTACATATATCTGTTAATTCTTTAAATGTCATCTCTAATAACATGATCGTATACGTATCGCAAATTCATTTTATCTTTTTAAAAAAAAATTATAATTATGTTAACACTATTAAGTACTAGATGCTTTGGAGTTTTTGTATTAGACCAGGTATGGTATCAGGTATGGTATCAGGTATTGAATTAACGAATAAAGATAGGATTACAAATAAATGGTTGTGCAATCATTTACATGGATTATGTTGGAATGGTGGAAATTCAACGCTCAACGAATTTAGAGAATATATAATATCATATCTTAAAAAAGAACATTATCATATTATATATGTTAAAGGAATTGAAAAAGTAAAATGGTTAAGTCAACTGCTTGGAGAAATGGGAATATATATATTTAATTTAGATGACTTTAATTGTCCAAATATAAGAACGTTATATAAAAGTAATATTAACATCAATATCTGTAAATATCATAGAAATAGTTGTAAGGATATGTGTGCTAAAAAAAGTGCAATTTTATATAGAAATTTTATTAATTTATATGTAAACAAAGAGAATATTGAAAACATTTAAAACTTTTGTTTAGTTATTTAGGTATTCTGTTGCGAACTAGATCAACTGTATTAAAAAAAGGTCACATCAGCTGAATTAAAGGATCTATTAGATGGATACAGTTGTTATATCGATAAGGAACACAAGAAATTATTCCTGAGAATGATTAAGGAATTAAGAATGTATAGTAATGATTCTTATCCTTTCATATATTTTCATAATTGAATTCATATATGTAATACTGAAAATATCAGTATACCAAATGTTAATATATGTGCATTTAATTTATATTATAACGAATATATGAATATTAACACAGAAACTTTTTAATTTATATATAAGATTTTTTAAACTATTAACCTACATCTGAAAAGTAAAAGAAATACATATAAACATTTTAATTGTTATGAAATCTGAAAAAGTAAGATAAAAAATCTTCATAATAAATAAAAACACATCATATATATTTCTGTATATCAATTAGTTTTATTTAAAATATTTATTTTAGTATGTATTTTTATTAGATTAGGATGAATGAATGAAATAATGTTATTGATTGTTCAATAAAAAGAAAATGCTAATGAATAGACAGAAAGGATAAGGGTAATAAAAATAGACCGAAATGCCCTTTTTTTATTAGTTTCAGTTTCTTTCAGCAATCAAAACTGAAAAAAATTAGTAGGGACGTTCATATTTAACTCGGTGAAATATTTTGTACCTATGAAGAAAATTTCCAGCTTCCTGACAAACATTCAACAGAGTTGTTCAATATAGGTGTCCGGGTAGGGGTGTTCGTACAGAAGTTTCAGGGGTGATATTCAATAGAGAAGCCCTGACTGACTCTCAAATCAGGCATGTGAAAACAAAAAAAAAAAATACATATAAATTTTTTTTGAAACCCCTTAATACACAATACAAATTTTATGAAACCTCCTAATACAAACAACCATCCAAGGATGGAAAACGCATTTCCATAATAAATACACTTAATTACCTAACAAAATATATTTTTAACGATCACGTTTCCCAGCCAGGCATAATGTGCACTTTTACATTGTCCCTTATGGGAAAAAAATATACCGAACCGGTGTATACACTACTTATTTATTTTGGAGATTTTTATTGAGAATTTTTTTTCAGGTTACATAACAATTAAAAATATTTACATTTATTTTACTTTTCAGATACAGGTTTATAGTTAAAAAGTCTTTTATAAAGATTAAAAAGCTTTTATGCTAATATGTATTCGTTATAATATAAATTACATGCACATATATTAACATTTGATATACTGATGTTTTCACAATTACATCTATGAATTCCATTATGAACATATATGAAAGGATAAGAATCATTACTATACATTCTTAATTCTTCAATCATTCTCAAGAATAATTTCTTGTGTTCCTTATCGATATGGGAACTATATCCATCTAATAGTTCCTTTAATTCAGCTGACGAAACCATTTTTAATAGAGTTGATGTAGCTCGCAACAGTATGAATGAATAACTAATTAAAATTTATCGGAAAGAGATTATTTAAGTTAAGTATGGTCGGTACCATACTTCTAAAAAAATTACATGGTGGGCCGCCCATGGGGCCCAACCTCACTAACTTACTTGAAATAAAAGAGATCGTTTTGATTCAAACTGTTCGCGTTCAGCACTAGAATTGGAATGCCAAACCGCCCGTTTATTTAGGAAAAAGAAACTTATAAAATATTTTATAAAATGCTTATACTAGCTTAAATTAATGGGAATGGTTTGTCAGTAGATTTCTCACGATTGCACAAGTTAAGTGTGGTGTCGTATTGCAACACACGCCGTCTGGGATATTGCTGAGTCGGAATAACGTACAGCTGAATGTACAGTGGAACATAATGATGAAAAGTAGGTTGAAAAGGTGTGAGGTGTTAACTCCCCCCTCCTTAAAAATCAGCGTCTCGCTGATCAATTTATATCTGGTGTCAGGTTTCCTGGGGCTTGAGGGCTGGCATGGTAATGCGACCGAATATTTTCCTCCATAGTAGGGTAAGGATGATTGACATCGCTACAATACAACAGAAACCTGTAACGTTTGACCAAAGGGACAGATTTACGTGATTCCTTAAGTTCTGAATATGCTGAATGTTTTTTCCATGAAGTTCATGTAAAAAGTTAACATCAACTTTGCGTGTTTTTTCGTATACATTTGTTAATAATGGAGGGAGAGCTTGCATATTCGTGATTCTTCCATTTACAACGGTCCTTTCTCCGATCGTAATGGTTTCATTAAAGAGTCGTATTAAATACGTTCCATCCAAGCCGACGGCATTCTCTTTTGAGGACACATTTCCTTTAAAATTTGAAACATACAGGATATCATCTTCGATTTGCTCTATTATGGTCTCCCCGTTTGACAGAAAGGTACAGTTTGCGTTGGTTCCTCTCAAAATTTTTGATAAGCAATCTTCGTCCGATAGTTCTTCCAGTTGGTCCAACGCACAAATTGTGATATTGTTAAGAGAGGAACAATGGTTCCTGATCCCATATATGTTCGCGTGGTTTATGAGAACAGTATTGTATTTCAAATCAAATTGACGATTTTGGCGTATAGCTGCCCTACTGTATTTACTGGGGTTTACCTTTGGAATCGACAGCACGTATAGTAATGACGTTCCGTTCGAAAAAATACTGGGCTTCCCATATTCGATAGCCTCAATTTCATTATTGTACGGGAGCGATTCGACTTCTGATATTATTTGATGAATCTCCTCTACATCTAGTAGGTTTGTATTCACGATGCCACCTTTAGCTAGCTGGCAAGCTCTTACAATTTCCTCAATGTTCTCTTTAATCACCAATACCTGATTTAGCGCATCATGTAACATATCATTTGTTTCCGACACGACGATTTTATTATTAAATCTGGTTACTAGGTCATTCATTTTTCCTACCAATTCGCTCGTTGTCCCAAACAGGTTATCGTTTATGATGTATTGTTGCTCATTGTTCCCAATGAGCCTTTGTTGGCTTTCCAGCACTTTATCCCAATCGGTTGCGTCTGGATTCCCAGCGATCCATTTCCAAGCTGAGCCTATCCAGTTTATGGATCTTTTCTTTCTTGAAATACCTCTTATTGTTGCAATTCGGTTGTGCGTCTTCTGAAGTTGGTATTCGAAGAACTTTTTGTCCTTTTCCTCCTTTGCCAAAGCAGTAAATACGTCAGCAGTTGTTTGAAGCATCCTCTCGAATTCCTCAAGGTTGATCACATGTACAACGCTTAAGTACCCGTTGATAATCCATCCCTCACCATCTTTGATAGTCACTATGGGGTATTGGTACTCAAAAATTTGGAAGGCACCAACATATGCGAAAAATAATAAAAGACTTAAAATATAGAGGTTAGTGTAAGCACATCTCACAATACGTTCCCAGTTTGGATTGGTCATATTACAATAAAGTACAGAATATTTTCCTATAAGATACCTTATAACAGTTAAAATTACAATCTTCAAATTATAAATCAATTACGTGAATCATGTAAGTATATTCCCTATTAAAATAAATTGTCCTAAGTACACCCATAATATAAAATAATAGATCTAATTTGTATTAATAAATTGTGTTCCAATTATAATTCTTATATGCTAGTAATAATTATTTTCTCAGGGCCAACTGCAAGGTTTGTTACGTCCCCCTTACGTGTGTTTTGTGGTACTTTCTTCCTGCTGTTGTTCGCAGGGTTACCTTGTTATTCTCCAAAACCTTGTGTTTTTTATAAAGTGGCTTAGGTTTGGGTCTTATTTGCTTATCTCTTACCAATATGTCCTGACTCTCAGCAAAGTCGATTGGATCGGACCTTGTTTTGTTCAGGCGATCATTGGCTGTTCTTTGGTTATATTCGATGAGGCCACGAATGTCTTCATTAATCTGGTCACGGAAATCCACTAATTTTCCATAGTTAAATCGTTAGGACCTATTAAAGAATATATCGGAGGGCTTCCTCCTAGTTACCGAATGGATAGTATTGTTGTATCGGTCAACCGCAATGTTAACCAAGTCCTTTGGATTTCTGTTCCCCAATTCCCCAGATAAGCATCTATATATCTCGATTAAAGTGGAATGAAACCTTTCCACTTGGCCGTTCACTTCGCTTCTCTGCACCGGGGTAAAGTATATTTCAATCCCCAGTGATCGTATAAAATTCAATATAGTGGGGGACAGAAATCCTCTTTCGTTATCCGATACGATCATACGGGGTACAGTAAAGTAGTGCAGAACCTTGGCCAGCTTATGCCTCAAGTGTATAGCAGAGCGGTTTTTTATATGAAAAAGTTTCGCAAATTTGGAGAATTTGTCAATGCAACTAATATATTTTAACCCTTGCATTTCAAATATGTCAATATGCAAGATTTCACATGGGTAGTTAGGAATAGGTGTCAGCTGAAGTTTTGGTCTACTCGGATGTCTGTCGTATTTATTCAGTTTACAAATTTCGCAGCTTCCAGTATATTGTCGTACTAGGCTCCTCATGCGAGGAAAATAAAACTTTTCTAAAATCTGCTGGCTGTTCTCCTTAGAGTTACGATGTGCTCGCTTATGCTCGGCCTCGATTATTCTACAAATCCTCTCAGGGTTGGTGACGTCTTCTACCAATCGTTGAGTGATTCAAAGTGATCCAAATAAACGCTATTCAATAATTGAATGAAACATTCGGGAATTTTGATACCGTTGATGACGGCGGGATTTAAACACGTCTTCAGCGTTTCCGTAAGAGACTGGGAAGTTATCTGGTCGATGTCCGCGTGGTGTCTGTTAAATCCAGGATGCGGCTGTAAACTACTACGCAACTCTCTTCCCTCTCTTATTACAATCTGGTTCCGAAAGACGTTCAAGGGGACTTCCACGTGAGGAATCAAATCGCTACTGTCCTGTTCGGCGCTATGCATCGTAGCGTCGGATACAACCATTTCTCTCTCCAAAGCTTCATCGGCCGTTATGGTTTCAGAGCCAATTTCCGAAGCCGTGATTGTATCTTCATCACTTAGTGTGCTTATTTCGTTCAAATTAGACCCCAATCGCGAGAGGGCATCGGCTACTACATTTGACCTACCGGGTTTGTATATGAGTTCGAAATTATACTCCTCCAACCGGGCCTTCCATCTTTTTAGCTTGGCGTTATGATTTTGGTTCCCCAATGCATAAGTCAACGGTTGGTGATCAGTGAAGATTCTAATTCTTTTCGCCCCATACAGATAAGCACGCAAATTTTCCAGGGCCCATACGATGGCCAGCATTTCTTTTTCATTCGTAGCGTAATTTTCCTCCGTTTTATTGAGAGAACGTGAGATATACGCAATTGGTTTATCTGCTCCCGAACAGTCCTGGGACAATACTGCGCCGATAGCGTAGTTAGATGCATCGGTTGTCAAGTTGAATGGTTGATTGAAGTCAGGAAATGCTAAGACTTCGGATGACATTAACAGGCTTTTAAGCTCGTTAAAAGAGTGCAATGCCTCTTCCGTCAAGGTTATGGAAATCTTCCTAGACACATTTGCCCTAATCTGTGCGTTTTCATCTCTGGTAAGATTTGTCCACGGCTTAGCAATCTTCGCATAATCTCTTATAAACTTCCTATAATAAGAAGTCATGCCGAGAAAACTCTTTAAATCCTTTAATGTTCCGGGGGGATCCAAACTCCGAATCGCCTCAACTTTTCCAGGATCCGCTCGTATCCCATCTCCTGATACAATGTATCCCAGGAAAGATACTTCGGTTTTAAGGAACTGGGTCTTTTCCAGGTTCACCCGGAGGTTTGAAGCCAGTAATTTCGCGAATATTGTCTCCAAGTTCTCCAAATGGTCATTAATATCATTTCCAAAAACTATTATGTCGTCAATATAGACATAACAAATTTTGCCGATGTATTCCCTGAGGACGTCGTCGATCATCCTTTGAAAGATCGATGGCGCGTTTTTTAATCCGAAGGGGAGGCGTAAGAATTCGTATTTGCCATTCAATGTGGAAAATGCTGTTTTTGGAATATCTGATTCCCTCATCGGTATCTGATGGAAACCAGAAGTAAGGTCAAGAGTTGTAAAATATTTAGCCTTTCCCAGACTAGCAAGCGTAGAATTAATATCAGGTATTGGATACGTGTCGGAGATAGTCACAGCGTTCAGCCTCTTAAAGTCGATGACCATTCTATATTGTTTTTCTCCATCCGGCTTTGGTTTCTTATGAACCACCCAAATTGGTGAGTTATAAGGGCTCCTGGAGGGTCGAATAATTTCCTGTTCCAGAAGTTCCAAAATTTGTTCCTCGACAACGGAGCGCATATTTACCGGATAAGGATAGCTTTTCGTATATATAGGTTCATCGGTCGATGTTCTAATCTCGGCCCTCACCGACGTCATTGCCATTTCACCGGCCTTCAATGGACCAAATAAGGGTGCATACTTTTCGATGGTGTACTTCAGTCTATCCGTTATTCCACTATCTAAGCCACTAGTCGTTGTATTAACTTCTCTGCAAATTTTGTCCCTAAGGGGAATCACTGTTCCTGAATTGATGTTCATCGTACCGTTTTTCTGATCAATTATCGCTCCTAGCCCTTTAAGGGTATCGTCGCCAATAATTCCAACGAAAGATTTTAACCCCGGCAATAAGTAAAATGTTATAGTTGAATCTATTCCGGCAGATCTGAATGGCGCGCCTTCCACTTTTCGCTGGATGTTTATCGTTCCCCCTGCTGTCCTTACTTGGAATGATTTTGAAAGTTCAATGCTCCCTTTACCCAAATGAGGGCCCACGAAGTTTTTATTGGCCCCGGTATCCACGAGAAATTTCAACACCATCCCATTTTTTAAATTGAATTCTATGTAAGGTATGCTTGAAGGGAGGCCTCTGTCATAAAATTTACCTCAGAGTCTTCAAGGTCATCATCCTGGTTTTCAGGAGACTGTCCAGGAGCATTGTCTTGCTCCACCTCAGCGTTGATCAAATCCTGTTGTTCACAGGTCTGCTCAGGCACATTTTCCATATAGGTATGAAACAGCCTCTGTTGTTTGAAGGGATTTGTAATGTTCTCCGACCTTACGTTTCTCTTGAAGCTCCCTGGTCTATTCATATAATCCAGCTTCCTTGACTTAATAGACTGGTCGACTTCCATTTTCTCCTGAGGCTTTGGAGCGAAAGGCCTTGGTGGTGCGTCTCGCTGGTTCGGGGAGTGTTTCCATCGTCCGTTATTGTAGTTAATCCTATTTGGAATAAATGGCCTAGGAGGTAGTTCTGGTTTTACCTCCCTTTGAGACAAAATATTAGTTGGAACGCTAATCTGATTCCGAGCGTACGGATGCAATGATGTATTCCTCAGATTGATGTTTTGTATTTAAATACACATAGCGTATGTTTCTGGAAGTGTTTTTGGCCTTTGAATTATAATAAGCCGGGATAATTCACCGTTCAGGCCCCGTACGAAAACATCTAGAGCCCTGTTTCTGTAAGTTTCGACTAAAACATCCACCGTCTCCTTTGAATAATTCTCCGTTTTTATCTTATTAATTATTAAGGAGAATTGGTTCACCGCAGCATAAAACTCGTCGATCTTCGAACCCCTTTGAAGCATTTGATTCAGTTGGTGTTCAAGAGTACGGATATCTCTTTTATCCGCGTAATGGAGCGATAAGCACTCCTTTATCTTACCCCAATCATTCTCGAATATATTGTACGATACTAGTGCAGAATCCGCATTACCTCTTACCTTTCCCCTAATATTCTGCAAAATAGCCCTATAGATGGGCTTGGTTCTAACAATTTCATAGTCGCTAAGGATCGCCTCAACACTATGTATCCATGACACATATTGGGTGGGGTTCCCCTCGAACGCTTGTAACTCCTTGACGCAGTCCGGGAGCTTACTAAGTTCCCTAAGTTCAAGTTCCGTTCTAGGTGCACGAGGCTGCTCCAACGCCGGTGTTGTGGTCGGCGATGCGCTGGTCTTGGTTTCAATCAATCGGATTTTGGCCTCCAATGCCTTGATCTGAATCATGGGAGCATTGAGTGCTCCGGTCATCTCCATTTCTGATGTCTTAAGCTCCTCCATTGTAAAAAGAAAATTTCCAGTAACGATAGGCTAGCGTTGCAAATTAAAACCAAACCAAGCTTCGAGACAATTTTGATAGTTTTTGAGAAAACCCAAGGGACCACACAAATTCAACAAGTAGGGGGAAAAATGGAAAGAAAAAAATCCTTGCACTTACCCTTGAAATTCCATTCCAATTCTAGGCTATATTAAATTTAGTTAGTTAGCTAGTTTTTTTATTCTTTAATTTTACGTACTATTCCGTCGCGATGTACATGTGATTTTGTGATTTTTATTTGTTTTGGATTTTGTTTCTAGAACGGTAAAAAGATTTAAAATTACTTTGAATTTTTGAAATTAATTTACGGTCTTGGTTCGTGACCTTTTTTTTCATTTAAATTTATTTTTATTTCCTTTTTAATTTTTTTCTCTTTCAATATATTTCTTTTATTCTTCTCTTTTTTCATTGAATTTTAATTTTCATATTTCAATCTTAATACTGAATATTAATCAAATTTTTATTTTAATATTGAATGTATTGCAAACACCATTCCTGTTTTCGATCAAACCCCTAAGTGCCTTTATCCGGGTACTTGTGCTCCTTCTTATTTTCTTATGTATAGGTTATTTTATAGTTCACTCGATGGAGGATCGTGTTGTCCGTTTTCGAGCAGCGAAAGCTGTCGTACTAAGGCACGATTTGTCTCACCCCGTGAGTTTTTCCTACCATTTGTCACTCGTTATTGGGCGAGAATGGTTCAGTCTACAACTTGCGAGGATATTGTTAGGCGTATCCATACTGAGTTGTGTAGGTTCTTATGTTACTACAACTTGTAAGGATATACGGCTTCCCATGAGTCCCTTCAGTCCCTGAGTACTTCGAAGGAAAACTTGCACGTTTTTCACAGTAAACTTATTTATTCATTAATATTTGTGACATAAAATAATTTTTTACGTACTGGAGGGCCTGGAGTTCAGGATCGCAGTACGCTGGGACCTCCTTGAGGACCCATATTGGTCACTTTCTTTTTCACTAGGTTCCCGGCACACTTAGCACTCCTAGGGGCTTTTCTTCCCTATCTTATTCAATATTTTTCACTTTCGTTAAACACTTTTAAAGTTTCAAAATTTTACTTTATATTTTCTTCAATATTTTTTTCACTCGTCACGAACCAAGCACTTTAAGGATCCGGCACATCCTTGTTCGCGGCCGGTCCCTGCTCGGGCGCCAGTTAAGTATGGTCCGTACCATACTTCTAAAAAAATTACATGGTGGGCCGCCCATGGGGCCCAACCTCACTAACTTACTTAAAATAAAAGAGATCGTTTTGATTCAAACTGTTCGCGTTCAGCACTAGAATTGGAATGCCAAACCGCCCGTTTATTTAGGAAAAAGAAACTTATAAAATATTTTATAAAATGCTTATACTAGCTTAAATTAATGGGAATGGTTTGTCAGTAGATTTCTCACGATTGCACAAGTTAAGTGTGGTGTCGTATTGCAACACACGCCGTCTGGGATATTGCTGAGTCGGAATAACGTACAGCTGAATGTACAGTGGAACATAATGATGAAAAGTAGGTTGAAAAGGTGTGAGGTGTTAACTTTTATTATTAAAATGTTATTCAAATGAGTAAACAAAGTTTTGAGATGTTTTAATTGTTCTCTTTATTGAGTGATATAAATAAAAAAAATCCTTTTTTTAGTGTTTTACATATTATTGAAATTACAATTTTTACATTTAGTTATAATGTATATATTATAGTATGTTTGTATTAGCTTTTTTGCCTCTTTGTAGAGGATGGAATCCAGATTGGAAAACGATTTAACTAGAGAGCCTCGCGTTTAAGGCTCAGATCTAGGCAGGAATGATTAAGTTCAATTTTAATATTATTTTCTAGAGAGCCTCGCGATAAAGGCTCAAATCTAGCAATTTATTAGTTGAAGAATTATTCATCATCTCCTGTTGGTTTACAATGGTATCAGCTTATATACTATTAAGGTTGAGTGATTTTAACAAAAAGCACTCAACCCCTTAATTCTTACATTGCTATCTTTTACATATAAAATTATTAAGTTATACCAGGAGATCATAATATTTGAGTGATTATGATTGAGCGGTATAACTCAAGAAAAATATTGTATTGACTTACGGCTAATACTTAAAATTAATATTTAGTATGTGTGAGAAATTTGGGTGTAATTAGATCACCCTTACTGTAGTGCAATTGTTTCCCACAGCAAGAATTCAACGTGCCCAGTCATAAGTGTGTATTGTGTGTGTGGCCCACTTGAAATGCGGTGCATTAAAAGTGCGGCAACAACAACAACATTGCTTGGCATGCCTTTCATGGTATTGCCTATGCAAGTGTTTTCTACTACGGCCTGCATGGTGACCGTCAAGTGTGAGTAAAAATATTTTGGTGATATTTGATATTCTTTTATTTATTATTTACTCGCATGGTACCGGCAATGATGCTACGCTACACTGTGTTGGTAATAGTGACTATGGGACTACGCTACACCTCCATTTTTCACAAGAATGTTCATATAACAAAAGTTTTATGGACATTCTTTTACAATTAAAAAAAAATTGCAATAAAAGGGATTATAGATATTTCTTAGTAATGTAATTCTTAAGTTAACGCGCGTTAATATTTATATTATATAATAATTGTTTATTTCTTATTATATATTTTAAGTCTATTTTTGTGTACAATTTGTGTTTTATTTGTTTTCTTATCAACTATGGTTACATTATTTCTTAAATCTATTTTCTTAATTTTGTATGGGCCTTTATATGGGTAATCCAATTTGTGTCCTGATTCATTTTTAAGTACAACTAAATCTCCTATTTTAAAATTAAACTCTAACATTTCCTTATCATAATTTTCTTTGTGTACTAATTTATTTCTATCTAATAATATTTGAGCTCGCTTATGTGCTACTTCTAACTTAAATTTTGTCTCTTTGGCGTAGTTATCTACGTTATATAATGGTGCTACTTTATCTACTTCATTAAATTGTTGGAAAGTATTTGGTATTTTACCAAAGACTAACTCATAAGGACAGTAATTATGCACTGTCGATGGTGTGGTATTAAAACAATATGTAAAGTATTTTAGCCATTCATCCCAGTCGCTTTTGTCAATAGATATATATGAACGAACATACTCATTAAAAATTCTGTGACTTCTTTCTATTGTTCCTAGCGTCTGGTGATGATGTGCTGTTGAATGAGTTTGTCAATTTGTAACAGTTCGCACAGTTCCGTCAGTATAGAGTTTTTATATTCTGTACCCATGTCCGAAATGAACGTCTTCATTGGTCCATAGACAAGAATAAAATTTTCAAAAATTGCTCTTGCAATTGTTTTAGCTTGTTTATCTTTTACTGGTATAGTAACCAAATATTTGGTTAAATCGCATATCATTGTGACAGCGTATTCATTTCCATTAATAGATTTTTGAAAAGGTCCTATAGTATCTACGAACACCGTACTAAATGCATGCTGTGGAGTTGGTGTAAGTGACATTGGACTTTTTATATGTTTGTTTGTCTTTGCTAGTTGACATTTATGACACGTTTTTACATATTTTATAATATCTTTTGTCATATTCTTCCAATAATAATATCTTTTTATTTTTTGTGTTGTTCTATAGATTCCGCAATGTCCTCCTTCTACTGGATCATCGTGGTATTTCAGCATAATTTCAAGAATTGCCTTAGCATTATTTTTATTAATTTGGGTCACCTCGTTTAATAGTACTATTTGTAATTTATTCAAATATTTATTGCCCATATTTTTAAATTCATTTATAGAGATTAATTCGAAAATTTTCTCAGTGGGTGCCATTTGTAATTTTTCTATATTCAGTTTACCGGCCACTTTCTCAAGCCTTGGGAATAATTGTCCTAAGTCAATATTCGCATTAGTAAACAAATCATTAATTCGTACGTACGTAATTACATTTTTTCTTCGTTTAATATAGCATTTAACGGGTGTAATTTTTAATTTATAATATTTTCTGACGTCAATATTATTTATTGGTACATATATATTGGGCTTTTCATTATTACTTATATTTTTATGCTGATTGTTAATATTATTGGGTTTTTCTTTATTTTTATTTGTCATTGATCTTGTTGTTATTTTTAGAACGTTATTTATTTTTTCATTTATTTCTTTTAAGTCGTTTATTGTTATACGTGATAAGGCATCTACTACGTGGTTATCTTTTCCCCTAAAATATTCTATAGTAAAGTCATATTCCTCTAAATCTAGTCTCATTCTTGTTAATTTGGAACTTGGGTTTTTCATTGAGAACAAATAAGATAATGGTCTGTGATCAGTACGTACTAGAAAATGTTTTCCATAAATATATGGTCTAAAATATTTTATAGCCCAGTGTATTGCTGTTAGTTCTTGTTCAATAGTGGATTTATTACTTTCTCCTTGAGTGAATGTCTTGGATGCATATGCTATCGGTAGGTGCTTTCCAGAAAATTCTTGGGTCAAAACAGCACCACAAGCTCGTTTACTAGCATCAGTTGTTATACAAAATTCTTTTGAGAAATCAGGATATTGTAGTAATGATGGGCTCATTAATGCTTTTTTCAAATATTTAAATGCATTGTCGCATTCTCTAGTCCATTCAAACTTAGTGTTCTTTTTAGTTAGCCTGGTTAAATGTCTTGAGTGTTCTGCAAAGTTTTTGATAAATCTTCTATAATAATTGCAAAAAGCTACAAATCTTTTAGCACTGTCTGCATCTTTTGGTACTGGATAGTTTTCTATTATTGAATATTTGCTATCATCTGGAAGAATTCCTTTATCAGTGCATTTATGTCCTAGATATGTTACTTCATTTCTAAAAAATGAACATTTTTCGGGATTAAGTTTAAGATTGTATTTTCTACATAGTTCAAAGACATCTACTAAGTTGGTAAGCATGTGTTTTTCTGAGCATCCTAGTACTACCAAATCGTCCATATACAAAAAGGCTTGGTTAGCTTTTAAACCACTAAAAGCAAGAGTCATCATTCTTTGAAATGAATTGGGTGCTATTTTTAGTCCATATGGTAATCTAGTAAATCTATAAGAACCATTATTGGTGGAGAATGACGTTATGTCTCGAGAGTTTCTCTCTAAACCTATTTGGTGAAATCCAGACATTAAATCTAAACATGAAAAATATTTTGCTCTACCTAATTGATCTAAGATGTCATCTATTCTGGGTAATGGAAATTTATCCGATACTAATTTTTTGTTTATTTGTCTGTAATCTATTACAAGTCTCCATCTTTTGTTTTCTGAATTTGGAAGTGATTTTTTAGGTACTAATAGAATTGGGCTGTTATATTCTGACTGTGAGGGTTCAACTATTCCATCCTTTATTAGTTTCTGTACTTGTTTATTAATTTCTTCTTTATGTGTATGTGGTATTCTGTAATTTTTAATGTATACTGGTTCCTTATCTTTTAATTTTAGTTTTTGTTCGTAAAAATTATTAGTAGTTATTTTTTCTGATTCCAAACCGAAAATGTCATAGTATTTAACACAAAGTTGTGTTAATGTATCTTTAAATTGCTCAGGAAAATTTTTCTTTAAGATTTGTATAATTTCTGTGCTTTTATTTCTTTTTGTTTTAGAATTATTTTTGAATATGTTGTAATCTGAAATGTTCTCTGTTTTTATTTTGGTTTTGTTAATTGTGGCAATTTTATTAGTAGTATTAAGGATACGAATAAAAGCTTTGTCAGTTGTGATCAATGTATTGGCTATAAAAATACCTGGTTCAATCTCTTGGTTAGGTACCAATAATTCTTTATTTGAAGATTTAATTTTTATTTGACGTATAACTTCTGATCTTTGTGGTAAAATTATTTCGTCGGCGTTACAAGTAATGGGTATTTTTATTGAATATCTCAAGTTATTTGGTCGTAGGATCAAGCTGTCATTGTCCTCATCAAAGTTTAAAATGCAATTGTATTTCTTAATGAAATCCATACCAATGATTCCATCGCAAGGTATTGGAAAGTCATTGTTTACTACCTGCAATTCATGTGGTATTAAGAAATTTTTAAATTTTAAGTCAACAAAAGTATTGCCAATTGATTTTATTTTGCCTTGCCCTATTCCACTTAAATTTGTAGATCTGTTTTTATCTATTTTATGGTTGTTTAGAAAATTTAATTTTATTAATGATATATCTGCTCCTGTATCTACAAAAAATTTTACTATTTGATTTGTATTTTTTATGTCAATGTTAATAAAATAACATAGATTTAGATTTAGGTTGTATATTGTATTATTTAAAGATTTAATTCTAGGGGAACCTCGCAGTTTTCCGACTCATTTGATTCAAACGCTCTAATATTATTTTGGTTTCTTCTATAATTATTGTTATATCTTTGTCTATAATTATTATTATAATTATTATTATCATTACGATTGTTGCTATCGTTTCTATTATTGGTTATGTTTCGTTTGTAATTATTTTTACTGGAGTTTCGATAACCTCCGCGGTAACTATTAAAATTTGTTCCTCGTTTGTAGAACAATATGGCATTTTGCTGCCTAGTTGCTTCTGTGCAACTATTAACGAATTTGCTGACCGCTTCGTTCATGTTGTTAAATTGTCCGGCTTCCATTATGAGTTTAACTCTATCAATTGTGCAGTTTTTAGTAATGGCCTTAACCGCTGCTTGTGTGGAATATTTTGTAGCTAATTCACTGGACAATCCGTCTGAAATATAAGCATTTTCCAATGCTTTGGCTAGATTTTCTATCTCTTCACAATATATATTAGCTGTTTTGTTATTTTGTTTTATATTCATCATTTTGGCGGTTATTACTTTCACAGATTCACCTTTAACCGTGTTCTTGAGTTTATTAATTACTGCGCTTATTGTGTTTTCATTAGTGATAAGGTTTCTAGCTGTCCCTTTTAGTTTAGTTTTTATTATAGAAATAGCTACCTGTTCATGAGAACCTTTTATTGAGTCTACTAACACTAGGGAATCAATGAATGAACGCAAGTTTTCTGATTTTCCGTCAAAATCAATTAGTAATTTTGAAGCTGTGTTCAAAAATTCTACTGTTGTCTGTGCCATTGTTCTTTGTTCGGTTTTGGTTGTGTCAGTTAGAAATTCAGTGCTTATTACACTTTCCTGTAATGTTAGCGGTAGGTTTATTTTTACCCTCTTCTTCGATGCTATATGCAATAATTTATTGCGTATATCATGGAAAAAGGCTTCGGCTGCTACTTTATGTGCTTGAGTTAACCTATTGTAGTTGACGTTTAAAATTATTCTAATTTCTTCTAAGTAATTTAAAAGACTATTTAAATGTTTATTTATTGTTTCTGTTTTTGTTGGTCTATCTATATTGAGACATTTATAAGATTTTTCAAATTCTTCTTTTATTTTTCTACAACGTTCTAATATGCTAGTCCAATCCATTAAATTTTATCAAGATCATTTGCTTTGCTTGAATATTTTTTCTTTAATGATTTATGATGCATTTTATAAAAAGTTAGTATAGACTTTAATCCTAGTAGTACTACTATTAAGTATAAGCAAATTTCAATTTTTGTTAAGTTAATTTCTTCCAAAACTTCTATAGTATTAACTACATTAGCGTTTGGGTTTTCAATTTTAGAGTTGGGTTTTCCCATTATTAAATTTGTAAATTTTTATAATTAATTTAAATTAAAACGCTTATTATATTTCTCTCTCGCAATGTTTTCTGACCATCTTATTAATCTCATTGTCTCTTCTTCTATTCTAGATCCTAAAACTTCTTCTTTAGTTGGGAATCCTTCTATTTCGACTAAATCCCATATCAGTAATGTTAATGGCAATAAATCCTCATATGTATATTCTTTCTCTATTTCGTATCTTTCTATATTATTTGAATTTTCCATTATGAAAGGGTCATACAAAATTAATTTTATTAAAACTTTTTATTTAAGGAATTTATTTTAGTTTGGTGGTGTACATAATTTTAATTTTTATTTTTATTTTTATACTCATCTAATAATTTATTTAGCCTAGTAAGTTCATCATATATATAATTAGAACGCTCCCAACTTGGAGGAGGTTGTACTTTTAGTTCTCGTAAGAGATTTGATTTGGTTCTCTTTAATTTGGTGGTGAAGCCACCTGTCTTTTTGGCTTGGTAATTTTTGGTATTACTATATTTAATTCTTTTTGCGGCTTGTTCTTTTGCCGTGCCCTATATTCTTCTATAGTTAATTTTTTAGGGCCAGGATTGTTCATTATTAGCACTGTATGTATTATTGTTTTTTTTTTTTTTTTTTTTTTTTTTTTGAAGTAAATTCTACTTTGCCTCGAGCGGTTTACGCTTACAGGCCCTGGAGTGCACCGCGATAAGTGCACCTCCTTAAAAGGAACAAAATAAAATTTTTTTTTTTGTTTTTTTTTTTTTGTTTTTATACTTAGTTTGGTGTTGATTTGTTGCTTACTGCTTGGCTGTTATTTGGTTGTCTTCTGTTGGGCTGTTATTTAGTTGTCTTCTGTTTGGCTGGAGTTTATTTTGGGCTTTTTGCTCTGCCTCTTGGCCAGGCAGGACATTCCTTCAGACGCATCTGGCGGCTATTGGCTTGTCCGCCAGGACATATGATGAAAAAATTTTATATATATATTTATATATATATAAGGGTGCCTTTGGGCAGTCCCTCAAAATGTTTCCTTTAATAAATTCTAGCACTTCCAATCTGGCAGGATCGCCATGTAGAGGATGGAATCCAAATTGGAAAACGATTTAACTAGAGAGCCTCGCGTTTAAGGCTCAGATCTAGGCAGGAATGATTAAGTTCAATTTTAATATTATTTTCTAGAGAGCCTGCGATAAAGGCTCAAATCTAGCAATTTATTAGTTGAAGAATTATTCATCATCTCCTGTTGGTTTACAATGGTATCAGCTTATATACTACTATTAAGTATAAGCAAATTTCAATTTTTGTTAAGTTAATTTCTTCCAAAACTTCTATAGTATTAACTACATTAGGGTTTTCAATTTTAGAGTTGGGTTTTCCCATTATTAAATTTGTAAATTTTTATAATTAATTTAAATTAAAACGCTTATTATATTTCTCTCTCGCAATGTTTTCTGACCATCTTATTAATCTCATTGTCTCTTCTTCTATTCTAGATCCTAAAACTTCTTCTTTAGTTGGGAATCCTTCTATTCCGACTAAATCCCATATCAGTAATGTTAATGGCAATAAATCCTCATATGTATATTCTTTCTCTATTTCGTATCTTTCTATATTATTTGAATTTTCCATTATGAAAGGGTCATACAAAATTAATTTTATTAAAACTTTTTATTTAAGGAATTTATTTTAGTTTGGTGGTGTACATAATTTTAATTTTTATTTTTATTTTTATACTCATCTAATAATTTATTCAGCCTAGTAAGTTCATCATATACATAATTAGAACGCTCCCAACTTGGAAGAGATTGTAATTTTAGTTCTCGTAAGAGATTTGATTTGGTTCTCTTTAATTTGGTGGTGAAACCACCTCGTCTTTCTGGCTTGGTAATTTTTGGTATTACTATATTTAATTCTTTTTGCGGCTTGTTCTTTTGCCGTGCCCTATATTCTTCTATAGTTAATTTTTTAGGGCCAGGATTGTTCATTATTATCACTGTATGTATTATTGTTTTTTTTTTTTTTTTTTTTTTTTTTTGAAGTAAATTCTACTTTGCCTCGAGCGGTTTACGCTTACAGGCCCTGGAGTGCACCGCGATAAGTGCACCTCCTTAAAAGGAACAAAATAAAAATTTTTGTTTTTTTTTTGTTTTTTTGTTCTTATACTTAGTTTGGTGTTGATTTGTTGCTTACTGCTTGGCTGTTATTTGGTTGTCTTCTGTTGGGCTGTTATTTAGTTGTCTTCTGTTTGGCTGGAGTTTATTTTGGGCTTTTTGCTCTGCCTCTTGGCCAGGCAGGACATTCCTTCAGACGCATCTGGCGGCTATTGGCTTGTCCGCCAGGACATATGATGAAAAAATTTTATATATATATATATTTATATATATATAAGGGTGCCTTTGGGCAGTCCCTCAAAATGTTTCCTTTAATAAATTCTAGCACTTCCAATCTGGCAGGATCGCCATGTAGAGGATGGAATCCAGATTGGAAAACGATTTAACTAGAGAGCCTCGCGTTTAAGGCTCAGATCTAGGCAGGAATGATTAAGTTCAATTTTAATATTATTTTCTAGAGAGCCTCGCGATAAAGGCTCAAATCTAGCAATTTATTAGTTGAAGAATTATTCATCATCTCCTGTTGGTTTACAATGGTATCAGCTTATATACTATTAAGGTTGAGTGATTTTAACAAAAAGCACTCAACCCCTTAATTCTTACATTGCTATCTTTTACATATAAAATTATTAAGTTATAGCAGGAGATCATAATATTTGAGTGATTATGATTGAGCGGTATAACTCAAGAAAAATATTGTATTGACTTACGGCTAATACTTAAAATTAATATTTAGTATGTGTGAGAAATTTGGGTGTAATTAGATCACCCTTACTGTAGTGCAATTGTTTCCCACAGCAAGAATTCAACGTGCCCAGTCATAAGTGTGTATTGTGTGTGTGGCCCACTTGAAATGCGGTGCATTAAAAGTGCGGCAACAACAACAACATTGCTTGGCATGCCTTTCATGGTATTGCCTATGCAAGTGTTTTCTACTACGGCCTGCTTGGTGACCGTCAAGTGTGAGTAAAAATATTTTGGTGATATTTGATATTCTTTTATTTATTATTTACTCGCATGGTACCGGCAATGATGCTACGCTACACTGTGTTGGTAATAGTGACTATGGGACTACGCTACATCTTCTTCTATTTCCATATTTCTTCTTCGTTAGTATGAGCATGAGCAAGTGTCTGCTCCACATGTTGTATTATCATTCGACCAAGACCAGTCTTCATAATGTTCTCCAAATTTATTTTTCTTTGTTTTCAAGCTATTTGCACTCTCAAGATGTGATTGAATATTGATGAGTTTGTATTTATCTTCATCAGAAACCATATCAGAACATCTCTTTAAGAAATCATATATTTCTTTTAATATAATCATTTTTACTAGTGTTTATGACTATATACTCCAACAAAAAGTTTATGAATAGTTATAATTCATGATGGATTGGTTATTTATAGTTTTTGAAAGCAAATTTGAAATTACTTACATACATACATCAAAAAAAATATATATAAATAATTTCTTTAGCTTTATTATTAAATTTATTAAAATTATTTTCTTAAACTATCTATAAAATATATATGTATATATATAATTAAAATGGTTACAATACATTTCTTATTTCGTTTGTAAGAGGAATATATTCAAACATTTTATCATGTATAATTAAAAAATAGGCTGATGTATTAGCTGGAATGTTTTTTAAGATTTTAAATTCAATTCGAATATCGATTGGTCCAGTTTTAACCGATTCATTTTGATGAGTAACATCCAAGACAATTATTGGCGCCATAGTTTTAAAATTTTCTCTTGTTAATAGTGGTTGAGGATCGCGTGCATAATAACTTTGTTGAAATTTTAAATACATATCATATAGTATAGCAAAACGATTTCTATCGAATTTAAGGTTTAGGTCATCATAAGGATATGTATCAGAGTTAAGATGTACTTTTATATTTGTCAAGTCACAATGCTGAAATTTATTGTCTCTATTTCGAAGTCCTAAGAGCAGGAAACGTGGTCTTTCGTTTTCGGTGGCTAACTTAACATTCCATAAGACTGTTGTACTTTCTGGAAGTGAAGGATAATAATACATATCCCAACTTCTAAAAGATATATTTAATGGATGGCGATTGTTAATTGTTTTAAACATTTGCAATTTATAAGCATCAGCAAGTTGGATGTGTGGTACTTACCAAGTAACATTTAGAAACGACAACTTAGTTTTTTCAGTTGTTAGTTGAGATTTAAAAACTTGTTTATCATCTTTAGATCGTAAAATAATCAATTCATGTTTAGAATTAACTATTATTTTATTGAAATCTTCAGCAAATCCAAGCAATAGTTTTAGTGGAACACAAAAATTGAAATAGCCGTCTACAAGTGTAAGATCATCATTTTTGAACGGTGACCATCCTGCGTTTAGTAGATTATCACTTTCAGGTTTATTCAATGATACATAGTTCTTTAATTCTGTTGCAATACCCAAGTGACGAGTGCGATCAATTTCTACTCCATTGATTTCATATCGAATCTCATCAAATAGATGTCCTACACAATTGTTTAAAAGTTGTATAGATGTAGAAACTGTTGAATCTTCCTTTGTTGTAAGTCCCTCGATATAGAGAAGACTTTCGCTTGGTAAAACATACAAATCTTGATTTTGAATTGTGATACGAATTTCATCATTATTTTTAAATGACTGCAAATATGATGTATAACTGTGATATTATTTTTTAATAATTGAATTATCAAAATGTGGTTTTTGTAAAATATTAATAATATTACTCATTGTATCTCTCCGTCTCTTTTTACGTTCTCTATATAGTAAATGTTTTATTTTTTTAGATGAAAACCCAAATTTTTAAAAGCTCCTTATTGTCCTCACGAAGATTATTATATTTTTGCTTCTTTATGATTCCTTTAATATGTTGTTTTTTCTTTTTTGTCTGATTATTAAAATTTGGTTGCTTTCTGGTTTCGTCTTCCGTTGGCAAAGATAAAATGAATGGCGAACGCTTCTGCAATTCAGTTTTCTTATATATAATCATTCTCTCATAGGCTTCAAATGTAATCGTATTGTAATATTTTCACCACGAAAATTTATTAAGTTTCCGTCTTGATCAATAACTTTCAAAACAAGGCTATTTATTGTTCTTGCATTTACAGGTAGATATATTACATTAGTCGGAGCCTCAGTTATTTTGTAACCTGGGCTAACGTTAAGTGAAAACTGATGCAAAATATGTGCGGACATGTTATTTATATACGATCCGCTGACAATATTACATTCAACGATTACTGTATTAATTTTAGTTATATCAATTGTTTTATCGGAGTAATGTTCTATACCAGGCTTCAATACTCTGGTACTAAAACCTAATAAGGATCCGATTGATCTCGTTTTATTGAAATAAATTGTAGTGCTTTTTATGCATTTTTGCAAAGTATTATAATTTGCTCGTACATCAAGGGTTCCATTTGCGATTATAGTATGGTATTTATTTTCTAGTACTTCAGCTATATCTGATAATTCGTATGATCCAACTGGAACTTCTATCTCGTGGTTACCAATATGAAATAAATTGTTTTCTACATCAACATTCGGAATTGAGTGATATGTGTCAAAACTTATTAGGCCGCAAACATAATTTTCATTTAGTTCGATTGGTGGAAAATAGTTTGCAACAAGATTTGAAGAGTCTCCGTTTAATGTTAATGTAATTGACATTTTAACGTTTGATGAGTGAATAGTTTATTATTAAAAACTGTATCGGTTTTTATAATGAACCAATGTCGATATTAATCCAAGAGTTGTGTTCTGACGAAAATCCCAACCATTTAACGTAAACCATATTTCTTCTTCTTTTTAAAATTTTTTCAACTAAATATGTTTCTGGAAATTTAGTTTTCATTAGCTCATGCTCGTAAAAGCCACCTTTAATTTCATGTCCTTGATAGTCTTGCAATATATAGGTATTAGGATTTGTATTTTTTATAGTTTTAATTTTAAATATTTCTGCAGTCCAATTTGGTGTGTAACCTTTTTCAAATGTATGCTTATATTTACTTATTCGAACATTATCATTTACCTTAAACTTAGGTTTTTTAAATACTTTTAAATTGTTGTAGACTGTATTCAATAAAAAAGTTTCATTTGAAGAATTTACTTCATTTGGGGTCACCTGTATTGTTCTATGAAATGTATTATTATATTTATCAACAAGTTCTTGGTATTTGTTTATCCATTTGTATGATCCCTGGTAACTAAACTCTTTCCACATCATTCCTTTTAAAGTTCTGTTAAATCGTTCTACTATGGATGCCTTTAGAACACTATAAGTTGAATAGTGATTAATTTGATTAGATTGCATAAGTTGATGAAATTGATTATTAAAAAATTCTTTGCCATCATCTGTTTGTAAATTCTTTGGTTTTCTGTTGTTATTAGTGAAAATACTTTTCATAGCATTCGTTACGTTGCATGCATTTTTATTTTTTATGGCTACAGCCCATGCTTTTTTGGAAAAGGTATCTATTACTGTTAGAAGGTATCGATATCCATTATTATGTATTGCATAGTTCCCTATTTCAACCAAGTCCGCCTGCCATAAATCATTAATTCCTTTCATTATAACTCGTCTTCTTTTAAAATTTTTTCGCGCTTGTTTGTGCAGCTCGTTAACTATTTCTCTCTTATCCACGTTCATTTTGTATATGATAGTGTATGTCGACGATCTTCTTATATTATATATGTATGACAATCACTTGGCTGCCTTAATTTTAGGCCATTCAAGCTTTCGTTTTTTACATCATCTACACCAACATTTTTATTAATCCTTTTAAACATAAAATCTTCAATTTTATTAAATCTTTCTTCAATATTTTTTATAAAGTCTTTATTTGCAAAGTGTATTTGGTTCTCTACTACTTTTTCAATAAGTTGAACATCTTCATCAATTTCTTTTGTAATCGTTTTTTGTAATTTTTTTATTTCACTTCCAATAATATTTAATTTAGAGTCATATCCATTTTTAAGTTCTTCAATTTTAATTGAAAAGTTAATATTTTCATTGTGAAACTGCTCCTTAAAAATCTTTATCGTGGTATATATTTGTTGCATATCTTTTGTTATGTTATTTATTTGTAAATTATACTTGTATGTTTTTATTTTCGAATTATTTAGATTATTCTTAATCGAACTTTCTCCAAATTTATTTATGTAACTCATTTTTAATATATTATATTAGCTTCTCTCAATTCTTCAACAATGGAAATTATTTCGTTTTTGTGATTATTATGACCAGCACTTTCCGATGAAAGAAGTAAACGTAATCTGTCAACGAATTCATTCGGATCATCCCAATATATATAGCTGGACTTACGATTATCTATTGTTTTTAACGATAACCCGCGTCCTTTTGCTGAAGACTTTTCGTTTGCATTAAATAAATTTTTTATTATACGAACATATTTAAAACCTCGTGTACCTTTAATTTGAGCTTTTGATTGATATTGACGCTTGTGTGCATTTGTACTTAATAAAATTTCTTTATATTTTTTCAAATCATTTTTAGTGTAATGTAGAGGTTTTGAATGAAAAATTAATTCAAATAATCCGGGAGTCATTCCATGTTGAATTTCCTATTTCAATAGAATTATCCACATTAAAATTTAGTTCATTATTTGCATATCGCCATTTTCCGCTTTCATCTATTTTGAATCCATAAACCATATCTAACTTTTTATTACTCAGGAGCAATTCTATATTTTCAACTAATGAGGAGTTATTAATAACATTTTCGGTTACTTGTTGTTTGCTCTTATCATAATCATCATCATCACTATCAATTTTTACATCCAACTTTTTTATTTTGTTGGTGGGACTGTAAATAGTTATATTATCGTCATATCCCTCAGCATCATCAAAATTATCAGAACTGCCATCAGATGGTAATGATGGAAGTTCTGAATCTGATATATCATTATTTGATTGATAATCAGCTGATTTATAATCATGAGTGTTTTTAATTATCTTATTTAAAGGTTTTGTTACAGGTTTAAATGTATCATCCAGTAAATCATTGGATTGATAATCATCAATTTTTTTGATTATCTTTTTCAGAGGCTTTGTTACTGGTTTAAATGTATCTTCCAATAAATTAAACCTATCTGCTTCATTTCGTTTTATATTTTTTAGTTTTTCTTTTAATATCGTTAACAATATCTTTTAATAATTTGTTATTATTCATATCGAAACGGATTGTAACTGGTTGTGAACTGCTTTGCATCTGGTTGTGAACTGCTTTTTATCGGGTTACGAACAGCTTTTTAACTGCTTACGAACAGCTTTTAACTGCTTTCGAACAGCTTTTTAACTGCTTACGAACAGCTTTTAACTGGTTGTGAACTGCTTGTATCTGCTTTTAACTGATTGTGAACTGCTTTGTAGCTGCTTTTAACTGCTTACGAACAGCTTCCTGAACAAATCTCACTTACAGTTGTATGAATTTATCAAAACCTTTTCTATATCGCCCTGTATTTATTGAATCGTCTTTACTGACAACAACGAACCCAAATTTATCTTTCCAGCACTCACTACATATATCCTTAAATTCTTTAAATGTCATATCTCCAATAACATGATCATTATATATATGTCGTAAATTCATTTCATCTTGTTTTAAAATTATAATCATATTAGCATTATCACGTATTAGATGCTTTGGAATTTTCGTATACGTTTGACATAAATAAAAGCAATCAATATGTTTATGTCTTCCCATACAATAGTAATCTCTAATATTATCTTGTTTACCACAAAATACATCATCAAATATCATAATAGAGTTTGGTTTTGCTTCTGTTGGGCTTAAAACTTTATCATTTTCCGAAAATGTAAAAAGATTCATTCCTTTTATGGGATCGATCAGTTTCTTAAGGTAACAGTATTTTGGTTGATATAAAGACTTTGAATATATATACAAATTTCTAAATCTAAGACCATTAGGACTTTCTATTAGTCCAATCATGACGTTAGTTTTTCCACAGTTTGAAGGTCCGACAATTAGTGATAGTATTGAATTGGGTAATAATGTGCTATGTTTTATTTTAGCTTTCTTTTCTTGAGATTCAGCAACATTTCTTATAACAATTTGTTTGGTTTGCTCTACTAAGCGCATATTGATAACTGATGTGTCTTATCTATAAATACAATCTTATATAAGGAAATCTCATCATTTCCATTTTTAGTATAGTATAAAACACATCATACACGTATGTTAAAGAAAAAATAAATAAAATGGTTATAAACTACACCAAAGGAAATAAACTAAATCAGTGTAAGGCTGGAAGCGGTTTTGTTAACAACTTAATAGATAAATTGCCGGTTGAACTGCATTTACCTGGTTATCAGTTTTGTGGACCTGGAACAAAACTTGCAAAACGTTTAGCAAGAGGAGATAAATGCATAAATTTATTGGATGCAGCTTGTAGAGAGCACGATATTGAATATTCACGAACAAGCGATATTAATAAAAGACATCAAGCAGATAAAATATTATCTGAAAAAGCTTGGCAACGAGTAATATCTAAAGATAGCGGTTTCAAAGAGCGAGCACACGCTTGGTTCGTAACAAACGCAATGAAAGCAAAAGTTAAATTTGGATTAGGCATGAAGAATACTAAGCCTCGTGTATCAAAGAAAATTAAGAATAATGTGAAAAAGAAAACACGCAAAGTATGCAATAAAAAATTGTTTTCATCTACTGTCAAACATGCTTTAAAACTTTTGAAAAATGAGAAACCCGATAATATAAGTGATGCTGTTAAGATTACCCAAAAATATGTTCATTCAAATTTTAAAAGGAAGAGGAAAGCTAATATTAGTATACCAAGAGTTATTCCAGTACCAAAAATTGGTGGATTTCTACCATTAATTCCTGTTTTAACAGCTCTATCAGCTTTGGGAGGATTAGCTACCGGAGGATCAGCTATTGTTAAAGCCGTTAATGATATTAAAAATGGAAAACAACAACTAGCAGAGGCTACTAGACATAACAGGCATATGGAATCAATTGCTATGGGAAAAGGTTTATATCTTAAACCATATAAATCATGATATGGACTCTATTATAAACTAGCTCCAAAAAACTTTTATATAGTCTACCCAATCGATCTTTAACGGATTTAGATTTAATGAAATATGCTAAGCAACTCAAACATTTTAGAGGTGTTTTTATGCGTAATTGTTTGCCTAAAAAACACTAACTTAGGAATGTGGTATTGTTAATTTAGATAATTCCAGCGGTCCTGGAACACATTGGGTAGCCTATTATAAAAATTATAACTATAAAGAATATTTTAATAGCTTTGGAAACTTGCAACCACCAGTTGAAATAGTTAACTATCTTAAAACTCCAATTGAATATAATTATGAACAAAAACAAAAATTCAATACATTTAATTGCGGACATTTATGTTTAAAATTTCTATTCAATAAATATCATATGAAATAAAACAACAATTTATCTTTTTTCTTTTTTCATAATATTTTTTATATTTTTATTTTACAATTGTTTGTTATTATACAGAAAAGTTAACATGCAATTTCTTTAAAAATATCGTCATCAGAATCATTTAAAAACTGATGTATAAAATTATTTGAGGTTTGATTATTTATATAATCGATTTGTATAAAAATATCATCATCCTCTTCCATAATTTCTTTATAAATATTTAAATTTGATGATGTTGGTACTGTTGAGTGACAATTTATTTTATAATGTCCCCACGCATAAGTATAAACACCATTGTCACGTATAAATCTCTGATCATCTAAATAACTTAATGTTAGTTTACTTATATATTGTGTATATACTTCATGCACCTTTGATCTAAACACATACATTGAATTATAATATAGTTTTTTCTCCAGCAAACATTTTCTAAAATCATTAATTGATAATTTGTTGGTTACACTCTGTTTTACTCCTTTTATTTTTTTTTATTTGTGTCTATCCTATCTATTTTTATAGAATACATTTTTGCTCGCAAACCAATGAATTCCTTAATTACTTTACCATTACATTCATCTTTCATCATCCCTAATACTTTTTTATTCATGAGTGGGAAATTGAATACATTTTCTTTCGGATATGCAGATGTATCGAAATGTGATTTGATATCATTTCTAATATCTGCATATAGATCATTTGTTTTAACGTTATATATAAAAGAATCAGTATCCATGTAATTCAAATTAATATATTCACAATATTTGGGTTTCATGTAATCGTAATGTAAATTATACATTTTCCATTTTGATAGTTCTAAAACAGAAAATCCAATGTAAATGGGCTTATTATATTCAGTTCGCACTCTACTCATTTTAATTGCAACCATTTCGTCATGAATTTTGAGGGAACTATTAAAATTATGTCTAGCAATAAGAGCTCTAGCTCCTAATCGCTTACCTCTACTTTCCCATTCACATACTATTTTAATGTCTTTCCCCTTATCGACATTTTCCATAGTCTTACCATATACAGCGTTGTTTAATAATTTAAAAAAGTTTTGTTCAAATGAATTCTTAGCTAATGTTCTGTGATAATTGTTTATATCAATATATTTTTTCAACCAATTAGACTGACTAAATTCAAGAATTCTATGAATTTTCTTTAATACCAATCCATGTTGAATACATTGTTGAAGATTTTTATAATGTATAACATAATTGGTTTTGTTCTTTAAGTCTGTTATTAATTTTCGCTGTTTCATGCTTTCAATTTTCTTGTTTTCTGCACAAAATGGCAAGTCTCTATGATAGTCGTGTAATGTGGTTGGATATTCTAAATCAACTTCCAATATGTAACCCAATGCTGAATCTTCTTTTACATTATTTACATCAAAATTTTTAAAGTTTTCTACCCACTTGAAATTTTTAAAGGGGAGGTATTGAGATATTGCATAACCATATAAGTTATTTACATCTAAATACATCAGGTAATTAGATTGTTTTGTAGGATCATAATCACTAACGTATTTATTATTGGTTACCGAATGCCGTTTACTGCATTGAACAATACCCCCCTAATACCCCGCACAACAAAATTATATCGGGTGTTTTTTTTAGAGGTATAGAACTTCGAATTGAAATAAAACACAAGAAAATCGTTTTAATGTCCATCAATTTGGCTTTATTGGAAGGATAATTTTATGCCATTAATGTTTAAATATGATTTCGGGCATGTGGCCGCCGCGGCTGGCTCGAATAAAGCCAATTCTACAGGTCCAATTTTCAACCACTTTTTCGAGCATATGGGGCCGTATGTTGGCAATAACGCCACGAATGTTGGCTTCCAAGTCCCCTAACGTTTCTGGTTTGTTGGCGTAGACGAGCGACTTCACATATCCCCAAAGAAAATAATCCAATGGTGTCAAATCACACGATCTTGGTGGCCAATTGACAGGTCCATTCCGCGAAATTAATCGCTCATCGAATGTTTCCTTCAATAAATCGATTGTGACGTGCGCTGTGTGGCATGTAGCGCCGTCTTGTTGGAACCACAACTCATCCACATTCATGCCATCCAATTCGGGAACAAAATAGTAGGTTATCATGGCTCTATACCGGTCTCCATTAACGGTAACTGACTCTCCAGCATTATTTCGGAAGAAGTATGGCCCAATGACTCCACCAGCCCATAGAGCACACCAAACAGTCAGTTTTTGTGGATGTAATGGCGTCTCAAGGGTCTCATGTGGATTCTCTTCACTCCAAATGCGGCAATTTTGCTTGTTGACGTAGCCATTCAACCAAAAATGAGCCTCATCACTGAACAAAATTTTGCGATGAAAATCAGCATCGAGATCAATCTCATTTTCGGCCCATACACCAAAATCACGACGCATTGCATGGTCTCGCGGCTTTAATTCTTGCACAAGCTGGATCTTGTAAGGTCGCAAGCCAAGATCTTTGCGCAAAATCTTCCATAAAGTTGATGGACAAAGCTCCAATTGCTGTGCACGGTGGCGAATCTATTCATTCGGGTCCTCTTCAACACTTTGCTCTACAGCGGCAATTGTTTCTTCGGTGCGCACTGTTCGACGTCTCTGCGGATGCGTATTATCACATAGAGTAAACTTAGTGCGAAAACGATCCATGGTTAACCGAATTAATTGCTCTGATGGACGATTATGTCGACCATAAAATGGACGGAGCTTGCGGTAAACTTCGCGAACTGAACCATTATTTTCGAAATAAATTTGCACCATTTGCAAGCGTTGTTCTTTTGTCAACCTGTTCATGATGAAATGGCAAACCAAACTAAATATTAATCACTTGACAGCTGACAAAATGGCCGCCAGTTAAAAAAGTGATGCCAACTTAAAGTTCTATACCTCAATAAAAAACACCCTTTACATGTTAATATCAGTTAATAATTCCAACTCAATTTCTGTTGTTTTCAACATTGCATCCCATGACAAGCCCGTGCTAGTATAATATTGGCAGGGGTCTAAATTGTAAATGTTTTTACAAACTTTGCGGAAATTTTCAAATACATCGCAAAGCAATAAAACATCTACTTTTAAATATAATAGAAGATAGTCCATCAGAGTGTTACATTTGAATGTACTCTTTTCAGCTACACTACACGGTTCAATAGAAAGTTTATTAAAGAAACATGAACGGGGTGGTAGATGATTTTCTTGGAGACGATTCACTGAATCTAGATAGTCATACGGAAAGACACCTTTAGGTTAGGTTAGGTTCCATTGGCAGCCGTGATCAAGCACAGCTCACGTGGGTCCATCAATTAGTTCCCGTTGTGTTACCATGTTATCCCGTCTTCCAAGGGTCCTATGTTATCTGGCTGCTGATATTCTCACGTAGCCACCCGGTTGATTCAATGAAGGAGTGGATCTTTTTTGAATCAATATTAGAGAGACAAGTTTTGTCCCCAAGGGTTCTTTGACCGAAAAGTTTAAGTCTTAGATCATCGAATGCCGGACAATGACAGAGAAGATGTTCCGTCGATTCTTCCTCTTCTTCATCGCCGCAACTTCTACACATGTCATTGTAATTGAGCCCCAACCTTTGGGCGTGCCTCCCAATAGGCCAGTGTCCAGTTATTACCGCGATTAGGTTTCTGAGATGAGGTCTGGATAGCTGTAGTGCCCGCTTAGTCCTTTTTTCATCTATTATGGGCCAGATTTTTCTAGTTTCCCTACAGGTAGTTTCATCTAACCATTTCTGAATTACAATAAGGTGAAACTTATGTGCAATAAGTTGTTTACTCATTGGGAGAGAGACGCCTATGTCATGTGTTGAATCGTTACGATTTAAAGTGGAGCCTGCACGCGCCAACGTGTCCGCGATACAGTTTCCGTGTAAGTCCCTGTGTCCTGGTACCCACTTAAGGGTAACCGTTGAATGTCTCGTAATCTCGTCCAGAGATATCCGGCATTCCTTGACAATTTTTGATGTGATGAACACATTCTCTAGGGATCTAATGGCCGCCTTACTATCGGTAATGATCTGAATATCCCTACCAGATATTTCGCCATACCGAATGAGTTTTGCGGCTGTGTAGATGGCCGTTATTTCAGCCTGAATGACACTGCAGTGGTCCGGCAGCCTTAGAGGAATGCACCAGTTTAGCTGCTCGGAGTAAATGCCAGAACCGACACCATTCAGTGATTTCGACCCGTCCGTGAAAATTTGAATCACATTCACGGGTGTATGTAGGTCATCAGGGTGGACCGCGTTATCCGAAAAGCTTACAGAGAAGCCAGGATCAAAGATTGGCTCAGGTGTGACATAGTCAACGCTCATGTTCCAATTTATATTATATAGGATGTTGGCATGGCCAATATTGTAATCTCTCCATGCTCTGGAGGCTTTTAGTCTTACTGCCGTGTTCGTAGCCAACTTTTTAGCCAAAGTGTCTGGTGGTAGCCAGTTCAATATCGTGAACAGTGCCTTAGAAGGAGTTGTTCTAAAGGCACCTGTTACTGTTATTGCCATCATTCTCATTATACGTTCAAACTTAGTTTGATGACTCTTCCGCCTAAGCGCCGGCCACCAAACGACTGCACCGTAGAATAGAATGGGTTTAATGACACATTCGTATAGCCAGTATACATTTTTCGGGTTGATACCCCAATTTAGGCCAATGGCTTTTTTGCAGCAATATAATACAGTTGCTGCCTTAATGGTTCTGGAAGTGGTATTTATATTCCAGTTCAATTTACTATCTAGTATTATTCCAAGATATTTGGCATTATCGGATAGTTTCAGTGGAACCCCATTCAGTTTTGGGGTAACAAATTTGGGAATTTTGTATCTCCTAGTGAAAAGTACCAGTTCCGTTTTGCCGGATTCACATCCAGACCACATCCCCGGCACCATTTTACGAGGACATCCAGTGCGGATTCCATTAGTTCAGACAGTAGTCTGGGATCCTTACCCATAGCCATAACTGCGACGTCATCCGCATACGCAATCGTTCTGCAGCACGTTTTTTCCATGGCCCTGAGGAGGAAATTTATATTTAGGTTCCAAAGTAATGGCGAGAGTACACCTCGTTGCGGTGTGCCCCTGGTAGCCACTTTGGAAATGTTTGCGGCGCCCCAGTTAGATTCAATACGCCGAAAGTGCAAGATGCTACTAATAAATTGGATGATCTCTGGGTCGATCTCCAGTAGCCTTATCGCATTAATAACCGACTCTGGTTTAACATTGTTGAAAGCTCCCTCAATATCCAGGAAAGCAACTAATGCGAATTCCTTGTATTGTAGGGATGTTGAGCCATTGACAAGGAATTATGTCCTAGCTTTGATCTGATATGAATGTCTATAATCCTCTCCAGTGTTTTCAGCAGAAAGGAGGATAGACTAATAGGCCTGAAGTCTTTAGTCTTAGTGTGCGATGTTTTCCCCCCCTTGGGGATGAAGACAATCTTATATGATGTCCATATAGATGGGACATGTGAGAGACTTAGGCAGGCTCTGAAAATCACCAGGAGCCATGGCATCAGTGTCTCTAGGTTATTTTGCAGATCCGCTGGGATAATCCCATCCGGACCTGGGGATTTAAAGGGATGAAAGCTTTTAACAGCCCATTCCACACGATGACGAGTTATCGGGATAATAGAGTTATTCCGAGCGCCATTAAGAATTACCTCCCTCGGCACATCATCAGTGCAGCCTGGGAAGTGAGTATTCATCAGAACCTCAAGGGTCTCCTGACTATTTGTTGTCCAGGATCCATCTGTCTTCTGTATATACGATGGAATAACTGGTCTTGAGGATAAGATCTTACGTAGCCGACTTGTCTCCGAGGAGTTTTCTACATCACTGCAGAATTCCCTCCATGACCGTCTTTTAGCCTTCCTTATAAGATTCTTGAATCCATTCACTGAGGATTTGTAACTGTTCCATACACCATTACGTTTCGCCTCGTTAAAGAGCTTCCTGCTTTCTTTGCGTTTTTCAGCAATTTCCGCATTCCACCAAATGGGCTTAGCATTGCCTTTCCTGTCGATTCTTTTTCTTTTACAGGACTTTTCTGTTGCCTCGGTTAAGACACTTGTTAGTGATTCCACTGCGGAGTCAAGCATGGACACATTGTCTATGCTATCTTGGCATGGCGGCAGCTTGACTTCGAGTACACTAGCATAGACAGACCAGTTGGTCTTTCTTCTGTTCGTGTAGGGTTTCACTGAATCAACTCTAAGAGAAAAATTGAAATCAATGTACATGTGGTCAGAGAAGGAACAGTCCTTTGACACATTCCAATCGCTAATCATATCCGAGAACCTATCGCTAATAAGCGTAATATCGAGAACTTCCCTTCTGTTAGTCACAATAAAGGTGGGCTCATTACCCCTATTAACTACTGTTAGTTCATTTTCTACTATAAAGTTTAGAATTAACTCACCTCGTTGAATGACATCCGAGCTGCCCCAGATGGTATGGTGAGCATTAGCGTCTGCACATATTATGAGGGGAATGTTGCGCCTATTGGCATACACCATCGCCTTCCCGGTTAGACCGTTTGGAGGATCGTCCTGATCGTGAGCCATGTAGCAGCTCATAAACCATACTGTCCGTGTTTTGTTTTCCACCGCGACAGTGCAAGTGTCCTTGTCGCTAAAATCAGAGAGAATAAAAGCTTTGAGGACGTTTTTGACCATAACACAAGCTCTGGTCTTTCCTTGTTCAGCTGCGTACAAAGTACTATAGCCGTCTGAGTCCGCAACCCCTGTCTTTATACAACAATGGTTCTTGGATGCAAATAAGCTCCTCCGCGCCTGAAGCTAATCGGAGGAGAAGGGCAGCTGTCGCCGCTTTAGAGTGATGAAGGTTAATTTGTGTGACCTTCATCACAGTTCATCACTATGGACGACTGTGACGTTGGCATCCTCTGGGTCGTCGTCCGATTCCAGAAGGATGTCCTCATCGTCCGCAACCTCCATCCTGCCAAAGAAGTCACCCACGAATCCAGTGATCGACTGGGTGTCCTCGCTGGCCGATGAAGCAGCGGAATCGTCCTCCATAGTTGACATAGCCTTCGTCACCGGAGCTTGAGGCTTCTCCATGTCATCACCTTTGTAGACTCGGAGGAAGATAGTTCCAAAACCATAGAATATCTTCCCCTGTGTCTCCCGAAGTGACGCCAAAGAGTCACTGTTAATTATAACAGTGGCCTTCCTGGTTTCATCAACAGCGTCAGTAACCCGCACTATTTTCCAGTCTTGTGTGGGTAGCTTTGGGTTACTGACCTGTATGATTTCCAGGATCTCCTTGGGGTCGGATGGCTCAGCGGGGATCCTGGCAACAGATCTGGGCCTTTGCGGTACATCGGCCAGAGGTATTGCCTCAATCTTCGCGCCTTGCCATACTTCCCCCAGGGACTCCACGGCTTTTTTGTACAGCAGCGATGACCGCTCATCTGCACACGCTATCAACTTGATGTGCCCTTGATACCAACCGGCATCATCACATTCGGGTGGAGGTCCAGGGTTACCCCTGAAAGCCTTGAGGAACGCCTTGGAGAGTGCGACGACAACCAGTTTCCAGTTTTTGGAAGAGATGGCGCCGTCACTGGCGTTGCGGTCAATGATCGCCCAAATCAGATGGTCCTTTGCCACCTCCTTGTAAGATCTTGTTAACGGCCGTTGAGGCATATTTTTGGGCCTTTTAGTCCCAGGAAGGGTGTCCTCCCCTGATCTTTGCCGTTTAGGCGCTGCTTCAGTTGGCTTCCGTGCAGGATTACCTTCCGTCGCAGTGGGTTGGACCCGTTTTATATCCTCAATATGGGATTTCGCCCACTGAAGAGAGCTTATCTCTTGCTCCGTGAGCTCACCGACCGGTTTTCCACCAAGTCGGATGACGATTTTAAAGGCGGAGCGCCTAGTGGTGTAGGCCCGTTTGGCGGGATTTATATGCCTTTGGGGTTTTTTGATTGAGGCCGTAGAGGCCGAGGGAGGTGCTGATGGGGGCATCGAATCATTCTTCGGGTGCCCTGTTTGCACAAGATTCGGCACATGGGAAGCTGGTTTGACGGCAGACTGTGTCTTAACCGTTGAACCTGCGCCCGAGGAAGGGATTTTGTCGGGGTTTGCTCCCGTCCGGACCTGAGAAGCCTTAGAGGTACTTGGTTTCGAAGAACCTTGTACCAGGCTTGGTTTGCGACCGCCTGAAGGCTTGGGTCATGTTTTTATGCGCACTAGTAGCAGACCGACTAGCAGAGCCTGGCGCAACCACTCTGCTAGACGGGGTCTCAGTAGCTAACAACTTACTACAGCCTGAAACCGACGTTGTAGTAGTTGGTTCTCCGGAGATTATGAAGCCCTTTACCGGATACGTAGGGCGTGATTTGTTATCTGACATTTTGGAAGACAGGGGGGTTTGCATTTTATGCCTACTGCCAGGCGAAAGGATTGCTGCCGCTCCACTGGAGACAGACGCAGACCATCAGCCGCTCAATATGAGGACAGACGCTGATGGATTTTCGCGGACCGACAGGCCTCAGAGAGCCAAGGATGACCGTTTCAGGCCAGCGGACTAGGATACTCCATTAGCCGCTCCACCTAGGAGAAACAGACGCTAATAGAGTGGGGAGGGGTAGTTCTTTGTTCGTACTCGATTTAGACCCTTCTGGCATGGGAGGCCCTACCGGTCGTGACTAACATCACTACCGCCAGCATGACTCTAAATGTCGTAGTACTTAAGCCCTCGCATCGCGACAAGATGACTACCCATTCGCGAGGGAAAGACACCTTTACGCTTCATTAAATTGAATTCATTGTCAATGCGGTAAGTTGATTTAACGGTTGACAAATCATCATCGGACAAAAATCCTGCTAGTTTTTCTAAACTCGATGGCATAAACCGACAAGAATCTAGAAAACGTAATTCAAGAGTATTTTTTTCATTTACAGGGATTCTTTTTGATATGGATATATATAATTCCTCATATAAAGGAATTATATTTATATCACCTTCAATAGATGACAGTTCTCGTACAAACAAATGACAATCATATGTCGAAAGATTATGGAAAAATATCGGGATGAAGGATGCGATTTGGTACTCTAAATTGCACTTGTTATGTGCGGGGCCTCTATATTCGCCAGTTAAATGGCAATGATCGGCCACTCGATCTTCAACAGATAAAAATCTTTTACAGATGTGACAAGCTGTGTCCTCATTTTGTCTTGTCTGTTGAAGAGGTGTTAAGAAATTCATTGGTTTAACTATACTTAAATAATTATTGTAAATAACTAAACTATCCTCGACTAAGTTTTTAAAAAAATTTTGTGGTGAATTATCACCACTATATATTCTAAATATATCTAAGCTAGAATTATAAGAACATTTTATGTAATAACTATAAGCAAATGGAATATGCTTTTGAACCGACTTAATATTAGAGGAATTTTGAATATTAACTGATTCAAGTATACACTCGAAATCTGCATATACAACAAAATGCACATCCATTTGCTTCTTAAAATTCTTAAAACTTACTAAATTATTATCTGCCGTGGGCATCCTAGTTACAACTTTATTGCAGTTTTCTTTGTGGGTTCTTAATGAAGTCTCACTGTGAAAGTGAATTAAGCAAGAATTACAGATGTATATTTTATGAGTATTTTTTGTTAATTGACTTCCCATTAATCTGTAATTAAAAGAAAAATTCATTTTAATATAGTATTAATTTTCAACAATATAAATATTATTCACGTACCTTGAAATATTTTTAATCCAGACGTAGTGGAATCTTTCACCATCTTCTAAGAGTAGTAAATTTACATGCTTGGCTTTTTCCTGTATGCTGCAGTAGTATGGACCGACAATTTCATCATTTTCTAACCCAAAAACATTTATACTTATTTCCGGGTTGTTAACTTCAAAAGCTTTAATTTTGTTGACAGCGAGAGGGAAATTTAAATTTTTAAAATTTAAAACAGTACTATTTTCCAGCACTATAATTTCATCTTGTATGTTATTAATATTATAGGATATGCATCTATTTGAATTAAGATCAACTGGGTACAATGACGATATTTTGGCCCACTTAAAGCAAAATTCGTCATTATTTTGCACATTAATGCATGCAAACTTTCTCTGAATTGTTGGTGGTAAGGGAATGTACTGTTACTCTTTAATGCATTTATATTGATTTATGTTTATTTCAAGGTGTGATATTTCAATTAATGCCCATCCGCTATCACGCTCCTGAAATTCAGTCATCCTTTTCACAATAACATCGCACTGGTTACTATAACATTGCTGAATATCATCTGTTGTTGAAGATATATTAAGTGTAATCATTTTAGTCTGATGGGATTTGATATCTATGGTGCACGCATCTTCTTCTTCCTTTATCAACACGTATTCACAAAACAGTTCAATGTTATATTTTATTGCTAAATATTTTTTAATTATATTTTTTAGCAATTCAACCACTTTAGCTTTAATTTCACATAAAAAGTTTTCAGGTATTAAATTTGTTTTATTGCATTTTCAAACATATACGTAACGATACGATTTTTAAATACAGACTTGACGCATTTTACGTCACTATCAAATTTTCCTGCACAATTAATTTTATGTTTATTTGTCCTTACGTGATAATGCCAAATTATTTTAGGAATATGTTCTCCACAATCCTTACAATAAAGTTTAGTTTCCTCTCCTCTTTTAGAATGATCTATTAAGTGCAAATGAAGTTCTGCTTGGTCTGAAAAACGTATATTACATACGTTGCACATCATTGAAGAATCTTGATGTTGCATCCTCACATGACGTTTTAAGGAAAAGTTGTGATTAAATGATTTTCCGCAGATATCACAAGTAAAAATGGCCATCTTTTCGGTTTTAATTTAATTTAATTCTTTTTTAACGAAATGGTTTAAACTGTTTAAATTTTCAGAACAAGAATGAATTATACTATTTTTCTAAACATCTATTTATACTTAAAACTGTGGGCGTGGTTTTAATGATTAAAAGAGCAAGGTTTTATCAATCAAAGAATTATATATACTTATCCTTATACTCATAAATATACGCATTGGTGAGTGAAATAAAAAGAGACAACAACATAACTGGTAGGGGACCGATAGAAAATTATCTAATACAATCACACGCATACTCTTATGTAATGTAAATGTATGTTGTTTTCGTAACCAATTTTATTAATTTCTAATCCAATCTAGTTTTTAATGTGTGTAATAAAAAAGAGATAGACCGGCACAGGTGTTTAACTTTGCTTAAGAATTTTCCATGTATCTCATACATTTATGTAATGCAAATGCATGTTGGTTTTGTAATCTCTTTTTAAATTTCTGATCCTTTTTCTTTGAAAAAAATATAAGAAATATGTATGTGTAATGAAATTGTGTATCCTTATACACATAAATATACGCACTGGGGTGTGAAATAGGTATAGATAACAAGCTAGACGGTAGAGAAGGACAGACAGAAAATGATCCAATGCAAACACACGCACACATGCGCAATATAATAAAATATTCTAACGAGCTCACTGAAACTGACTAATAGCGATATAAATGTGCACACATATGTACATACACGACATATGAATGCATTTAAAAATAGACAATGTTTCACTTTCTCGCACCCTTATTTTTCATTAAAAATAGACAGACAATAGAGGACACAGTCAAACATTTATGGTTTACTTTAAACAAAAGAAAAAACACAAGCCCTAAGTTGAGCATCTTATCAAGTGCAATAAAAAGAAAATGCTAATGAATAGACAGAAAGGACAAGGGTAATAAAAATAGACCGAAATGCCCTTTTTTATTAGTTTCATTTTCTTTCAGCAATCAAAACTGAAAAGAATTAGTAGGGAAGTTCATATTTAACTCGGTGAAATATTTTGTATCTATGAAGAAAATTTCCAGCTTCCTGACAAACATTCAACAGAGTTGCTCAATATAGGTGCCCGGGTAGGGGTGTTTGTAGAGAAGTTTCAAAGGTGATATTCAATAGAGAAGCCCTGACTGACTCTCAAATCAGGCATATGAAAACGAAAAAAAATTTACATATACAATTTTTTTTGAAACCCCTTAATACACAATACAAATTTTATGAACCCTCCTAATACAAACAACCATCCAAGGATGGAAAACGTATTTTCATAATAAATACACTTAATTACCTAACAAAAAATATTTTTAACGATCACGTTTCCCAGCCAGGCATGCACATTCATTTTATATGAAAAACTTGATAGCGAACCGGCAAAAACACACTACCCCTGCACATAGTTCGTGTAATTTAAATTTCAAAGTTCCACATTTTTTTCCGGTTGTGTTTCATAATCTTTCTTCTTATGATTCTCATTTGTTATAAAAAAATTAATCATGTTAACGATAGCCCAATAAATATAATCATTAGCAAACAATTTATCCCCAAGATCAAATTTTAATGATGAAAGGCAGTTTTCTTTGCTAATGAGCCAAGTACTTTTACCGTATAATTATTTAAATTCACTTGAGAAGCTAAGAGAATGCAATTTACCCAAGAGGGGATAAGTTTTTAATATTTTAACTGAGACAGAATGTTCATCGAACGATTATAATCATGCCAAAGAAGTTTGGAGTGTGTTTAATTGTAAAACATTAGAAGATTACCTAATGCTTCATCTAAAAACCGATGTTTTAATTTTGACAGATGTATTTGAATTTTTAAATTGCTTTGTAAAAATATATATAAGTTAGATCCATGTCATTATTACACAGCGCTTTCATGGGATGCAATGCCTAAAATGACAAAAGTAAAATTACAACTTTTGACGGATATTGACATGGTTACATTCATCCAAAAGGGAATTAGAGGGGGAATCGTTTAGTGTTCTAAAAGACATTCAAAAGCTAACAATAAATATATGACCGATTTTAACGATAAACTTCCATCTAAATAATTAATGTATTTGGATGCAAATAATTTATAGGGATGGGCTATGTCACAATATTTACCTGAAGGCGAATTCGAGTGGATTACTAACGTTGATAGCTACTCGTTAAATTCTATTCCTGGCGACTCAAATAGTGGATATATTCTAGAAGTAGATTTAGCATATCCAGTAGAAGTAAAAAGTAAGTTATTTATTATAAAAACTTACAACAATGTCAATTGAAATTTAGACATTCCATTTGGTTGAAATAATAAATAATTTTCACAGAACAATTACAAAAAATAATTTTGAGAAGAATTTTTTACAGTTATTAAATAATGCAATATACGGAAAAACTATGAAAAACGTTGACAAACGAAAAAATATAAAACGCACTACTTCTTGGGAAAATGTGGAGAAAAGGCAAGGAGGTCGGGATCTAATCGCAAAACTGGAGTTTAATGCTCTTAGTATTTTTGATGATTGCAGTTGAATTTAATAAAACGCATTCTTTGTTGTAGTGCACTTATTATAATGTGTTGCACTATACCAAAAGCAACATACAAATTGTAACACAATTTTATTTTATTTGTTTTGTTGTTTTATTTGTCAATGTAATCTTGAACCTCTAGAAATAAGAAATAAGTAAGTTAAAATTTATTTGTTAATAATTATAAGAAATATAAATAAGCAATAAATAAAATAAAAGTAGGTTAAATTATTTGTTAATTACCATAAGAAATATAATAGAAGTAAGCAATAATTAAATTAGGTCATAAGCAAATAATTTTAGTATAAATAGAAGAAAAATTTGTAAATAAAATCAGAATCAATTTGATTAAGCGAATAACTAGTCTTTTGATTCTCTATTCTAACTGAGCACTTTAAACGGTGCTTAGGTGAATTCAAACTGCTGCGACCAGACGCAGCATTCAAAAAAACTGGAAGAACTTTTTTTTATATAAAGAATAATAAAACTTAATATGGCGATCCTGCCTTGCATCCGATCCTTGATCTTAATGTGGTGAAATTGATCACAAGAGAAAAATAAATTTTTGCAAAGAACGTATGTCGGAGCCAGTAGAAGAGAGTCCTTCTAAGGAGGAAATAGACGAGGTATTCAAAAAATACGAAGAATACATACCAGAAGGAAGCGACAACAACTACCCCAAATATAATCCAACCCCGAAATCCTGCGGGCCTAAGGCCATTTCCATTGAAGAATACAGAAGAAGAAACACCAACAACAGCAAGCCTGAACAACCGCAACTGAAGAAGAAGAAAAGAGGCGGAAAGAAGTTACAAATAAAGAAAGAGAGAGCCGAGCTAGTACGTCTGCTGGGGCTAGCGTATAGTGAGGAAAAAAGAAAATTATATATAAAATTGAAAAATATAAAATGAGTTACATACATACATAAACATAAAGATAATTAATAACGACAATTTTAAAATGGGTAAACCACAAAGCAAAGTGGAGATACAAGAAAATATCGTTAATAACGGTAATTCTGAAAATGTAAAACAAATAATACCGGAATACGTTTTAACGTTAATAATAGTAGCAATAATATTATATATTGCACACAAAATCAATAGATACTTCAAAAATTATGTAACAAAACATAATAATGAGAACAGACTAACAGTCACAAATGTGTAAATTCAATAACATAGCAAATAAACAATAAAAATGGTAGGTCCTATCTGGGGAAATCCCATAAGAAAGATTAAAGAAGAAAAATCTTCTTCCAACAACTCCTCAGAAGAAATTCTTAAACCAATAATTCCAGAATTTTTGATAACATTATTTATACTAGCAATTTTATTATATATTTTATACAAGATTTATCAATATTTTAAAAATTATGTGCTTAAACATAAGAAGAATACTGTTTTAACACAAATTTGAATTAATTTCTATAATAAAAATTTAATGGAGGAAAATATTGAAAATTTAAGAGACTTATTAAAAAATTTAAAAAAGAGTCCAGGAAGGACATATACGGAAAAAACCATACAAAATAAATTAGAAATCATAGATAGAATAAAAGATAATTTTCAAGCAAAGGAATTTCACGAAGAAGATGAAGAAAAAGTATCTGCTTTAAGAATAGAATTTAATAACATATATACACAAATTAATAAATATTTACTAGAAAGTCCAAAAGAATTAGATAATAAATCTAATAGTAAAAACAATCAAATACAAAATTCAATAAATATGGCGAATCAACAATTTAATCTAGAGATTGCTTTAAAGACAATCCCAGAATTCACAGGGAACTATAAAGAACTTAAATCTTTTCTCACTATAGTGGAATTAATTAAAACTGCATTAGCACCAGATCAAGAAACATTACTTTTGAACTTTGTATTCAATGTTAAATTAAGTAATACCGTAAGAACTGCATTAGGAGTTTATACACAAACAACATTTGAAATTTTAAAAAAGCTTCTTACTGATAGGTACAAGACAACAAAAACTGTTGCACAAACACAAAACACAAGCTTCGCTCAGCACTTTTTGTCAAAAGAATATGAGTGTAAACAATTACCATGAAAAACTATTGAATCTAATAGCAGAATTAACCGAATTACAAGTAGGAGAAATACCCAACTGCAACACAGTTCAAGCAGACACAATCAAATTAATAAATGAAAAATATGCATTAAATATATTTAAAAATGGTTTAAACGGAGAATTAAAACCAACAATTTATGCATCCAGACCAAAAGACTTAAATGACGCTGTACAATTAGCTCTCGAATTAGAAAAAGACTTTTTAAATAAAACCAATCAAATCTTATACTTTTCGAACAATAGGGACAGACGAAATAGGAATAATTTAAATAGAAACCAGAATAGAAATAATTACCAAAATAATAGCAGTCAAAATTATTACAATAGCAACAATAATAGATCAGTTGCAAAAAACTACAGCAGCAACAATAATATGACAAATTATAATAGAAATCCAAATCGTTACAACAGTAACAACCAAAATAATAGTAATACCAATCGCAATAATAGCAACAACCGTTACAATAACAACCGTTATAATAGAAACAACCATTATAATAACAATGAAAGAAATAATCATAGAAACAACAATAGAAATGTACACTATGTACAGGAAAACTCAGAAGACCCGGAAGTGACTCGAGGAACTGTATAAGCTCGCTATCCGGACAAGAAATAAGACATAATAATGTTTTTCAGATCACGAACAACAGCACTAACTACATAAATTTATCCTTATATAAAAATTTGAATCTGATATTTTTGATAGACACAGGAGCAGACGTTTCGCTATGCAAGGTAAATAAATTAAATGAAGATCTAATAAGTATTGATAAAGAACAAGAACAATCAAAGAATTTTACAGGGATTACTAAGGAAAAAATTACATCCATAGGAACATCAAATTTCCAATTTGGCATAAGTAATGAGGTAGCAAATCATAAATTTCATATTGTCGACAGAACTTTTCCAATACCAACGGACGGAATTTTAGGGAGAGATTTTTTTACAAAATTTCTATGTAAAATTGACTATGAAACATTTACAATATCACTTACCTTGAACGAAGATGAAATTACAATACCCATGAAGTCATGGATTAGTAGAGACTATAGTATAATGGTAGAGAAACGATCAGAAATAATCCACCCAATACATATGGACATAACCGAAGATAGCATTATTCTCAACAAAGAGGTTAAACCAGGCGTATACATAAGTAATACCATATTACCAGGAAATGGAATATGTCATGTAAGAATATTGAACACTACGGATAATGATGTAATTTTAAGAAATATTGAATTAGAAGTAGAACCGTTAAAAAACTATAGCTTCGTAATGCAATCGGACATTAATGACAAAAAGCAATTAATAAAGAAAGACTCCAAAATTTACTCGATACTTTGAATATTGACATTAGCGATTACAAAGCAAGAGCAGAATTAATAAAGATTTTTGAGGACTATTCCCACATTTTTCATTTAGAAGGAGACAAATTATCTTCAAATAATTTCTATACACAGCACTTAAAAGTCTCCGATGAAACGCCAGTATTTATTAAAAACTACAGACTACCCCACACGCATACTAAGGAAATAAATAAGCAAGTGCAAGAATTACTGGATGACGATATCATTGAACCATCAAACAGTGCATACAACTCACCTTTATTAGTCGTGCCTAAAAAGAGTGAGACTGGAAAGGAAAAATGGAGATTAGTTGTAGATTTCAGACAATTAAACAAGAAGATAGTAAATGATAAATTTCCATTAACAAGATTAGAAGATGTTTTAGATCGTCTTGGTAGAGCAAAATATTTTTCAACTTTAGATATGACCAGTTCTTTCCATCAAATAAATTTGGACGAAGATTCGAAGCACTTAACTGCATTTTCAACAAGTAATGGTCACTATCAATTCAAGAGGCTGTCATTTGGCTTAAAGATTTCTTCTAATAGCTTCCAAAGAATGTTAACAATAGCACTTAGTGGTTTAGATTCCAAAGCATTTTTATACGTAGACGATATAATTGTTTTTGGTTGTAGTCTAAAACACCACAAAGATAACCTTAGGAGTGTATTTGAACGACTTTCAAAATATAATTTAAAACTAAATGCATCTAAATGTGTATTTCTGAAATCAGAGGTAATCTATTTAGGCCATCAAATAACAAAAGAAGGCATACGAACAGACCCCTCTAAACACAAAGTTATAGAACAATACCCAGTTCCAAAAGATAAAGATGACATTAAAAGATTTGTAGCATTTTGTAACTATTACAGACGTTTCATTGAAAACTTTTCAGAAATTACAAAATGTCTAAATGACCAAACTAAAAAGGGAAAAACATTTGAATGGACGGAAGAATGTCAACAAGCTTTTGACTTATTAAAGAAAAAGTTAATTAATCCACCCATCCTAAAATATCCAGATTTTGAAGAACCATTTATATTAACAACAGATGCTTCAAATTATGCATTAGGAGCCGTGTTATCACAGGGAAAGATAGGGGAAGATTTGCCAATTTCATACGCAAGCAAGACGTTTGAAAAACATGATTTAAATAAACCTGTAATTGAAAAGGAACTTCTTGCCATACATTGGGGAATAGAATTTTTCAGACCCTACCTATTTGGTAGAAAATTTATTGTGGTAACAGATCACAGACCACTAGTTTCACTTTTTACTCATAAGAACCCCTCATCCAAATTGACACGTATACGTACAGATTTGTCAGACTATGATTTCGAAATTATATATAAGAAAGGTAAAATCAATACTAATGCAGACGCTTTATCTAGAATAAGACTGAGTTCGGATATGTTAAAGAGAATGATTCCGATAGAAGATGATATTAATAAACCAACAAGAATTTTAGTAACAACACGTGGAATGCAAGCAAAAAAGATTTCTGAGAATATACAAGCAAATAACATAAGTAACACGTCCCAAGCGCAAAATAAACATCATATATGGGAATGTACATCCTTACAAGATATATTCGCGAATTAAAATTTAATATTATTAAAACCGGTATACAAAATAAAGAATATAAGAAATATAAGAATGGTACTTTAGAGTCCATTAATAATACTTTTGTGATGAATATTGATGATAATCTAGCAAAATACGTTTTGACACTAGAGAAATTAATAATTCATATGCATAAGCAAAATATTAAAAATCTCGCTTTATCATGCGAAGATAAAATTTTTGAGCTCATATCAACTGAATATTTAAAGAAGATTTATAATGAGGTATACCAAAGAATTAAAAAATCAAATAAGTACAGAAATCTAGAATTGAATATCATATTGTATAAACCGCTGCAACACATTAAAGATAGAAAATCTCAAATGAATATTATTAAAGAATTTCACGATTCACCAATATCAGGACATTTTGGTATTAGAAAAACAGTCTTAAAATTAAAACAACGTTATGTATGGAAAAATATGAGAAAAATGGTAAGAGATTATATAAATAATTGCGATAAATGTCTTAGAAATAAACAAACCAAGCACATCAAAGAGAAAATGATAATTACAGAGAACCCAAACACGAGTTTCGAGGTAATAGAAATAGATACAGTCGGACCATTAAGAATGACAAATAATTACAGATATATTTTAACGATGCAGTCCGAATTAACGAAATATGTAGTAGCACACCCGATTGAAACAAAAGACGCCAAAACAATTGCAAAAACTTTAGTTGAACAGTTTATTTTAAAGTATGGATGTTTCAAGATCTTAAAGTCAGACAGGGGAACAGAATTCAATAATGAACTACTTAAAGAAGTGTGTAATTTGTTGAACATAAGTCAAAAATTTTCAGCACCATACCATCATCAATCTATAGGTACACTCGAACGCAATCATAGAGTTCTAAACGAATATTTATTGAATTTTGTAGATGAATATGAATGGGACAAATATATCCCATACTATACATTTGCATATAACACAACACCACACGTGAACAATAATTATTCACCTTTTGAATTAATTTATGGCAAATTAGCAATATTACCAACAGACAAGATACAAGATTCACAAAAATGTTATAATATTGACAACTATGCTAATGAAATAAAATTAAGATTAAGAAAATCTTTAGAACAAGCTAAAGAATTAATAAATATTGCCAAAAGAAAATCAAAATTAACATATGACAAAAACACAAATGTTAATAACTTTCAAATAGGAGATTTAGTACTAATAAAACTAGAATCTAGAAAAAAAATCAAAGCCCATATAAGGGACCATACAAGATAATAAAAACATTAGGAGTAAATTCATTACTAAAAATAGATTCAAAAGAAAAAATATATCATAATAATGTACTTAAATTGTATAAAAGAAAACAATAAACATAATATTAAGTACTCGTAATATATAATAAGATTAAATTTATTCATTTTCAAACATAAATTAAATCTTAAGGGCAATGGTGTAGTGCACTTATTATAATGTGTTGCACTATACCAAAAGCAACATACAAATTGTAACACAATTTTATTTGTTTTGTTGTTTTATTTGTCAATGTAATCTTAAACCTCTAGAAATAAGAAATAAGTAAGTTAAAATTTATTTGTTAATAATTATAAGAAATATAAATAAGCAATAAATAAAATAAAAGTAGGTTAAATTATTTGTTAATTACCATAAGAAATATAATAGATTCAAAAAAAACTGGAAGAACTTTTTTTTATATAAAGAATAATAAAACTTAATATTGTATAATAAACCTATATATCTTGGATTTTGTTTGTTATCTAAATGGAAAATGTATAATTAATATTACGATTACATGCTTCCCAAATATGAATCTAAAGTATAACTTACTTATATGGATACAAACTCTTTTATATATAATATCTATACTGATGATTTTGATAGAGATATTTACAATGATATTGATGATAGATTCGATACATCTGATTATGAAGAAAGCAACAAATTTCATATCCCACAATAGAATAAAAAAGTTTTAGGAATGACGAAGGATGAAATTAGTGCAGAAATTATGAGAGAATTCATTGGTTTAAGATCTAAAATGTATTCTTTTAGTACTGACAATAAAAAAGAGATAAAAAAAGCAAAAGCAAATGAAAATTAGAGTTGACAAAAAGTCAGCCTAGGTAGTAATGGTAAAGTAAGAAAACAAAAACAATTGGTTGATTATTGAGCTCTTGTTACAACTTTGATATTGTTTAAACTTTTCATTTGTTTTAATGAAGGTTTAATATAATATCTCCAGTTGTTCTAATAAATATTTGGGTAAAGTTCCCTGATGATCTGCATTAGCAACAGTGAAATGCGCATAGGAACAAGCTATACCCCTCAATAATCAATTGCAATTTGTTTTTAACAAAATGGTTAATGTTTTACTGAATAAGTAAAATATTAATTTTGGGAAAAAGTGCGAATAAAAAATTTAATATTTTCAAAAACTTTTGTTTGTTGAGGGTTTTTAGCTAGTCTATATACATGTATTTCATTGGTGCTAATGTCAAATCATCAGTAGATCTTAAACCATATTTTTGAAATGTTTCATACTTCTTATCTTATATACAAACTTTTAAAAAACCAATGAGAATTTCAACTTATTTAAAATTGCCAACAATTCTTATTAATTTGTTTGTCACTGTATTATTTAAAAATTACAAAACATACATACATTGTACTTAAATTATGTCAACTTAAATTAAAACTGCATCGCATGCATAGTTTTTAATAAATTCAAAATACTTACGTTTAAATCAGTTTGAGTAATAAACTTCCATATTCATTAATTTTCACTTTTAATTTAGGTCAACTTCTTAACTATTTTGGATGATAAGTTTATATTTATTTCCACATTATAAAGCATGTCAATTAATTAAGTAATTTTAAATATTGTAATTTTAAATATTGTATATAAATAAATCGCACTGATTCTATAGTCTTCACACACAAACCACGTCTCCTTATTTTATAGTCTTTCAGTTCAAGTACTAGAAAGGCATAGGAAAATAAAATAGTGTAAATTCTGACGAAACGTTTGAATTTACTTCCTATTTGTTCATTGGTGACCTCGACGTGATCTGTTTAGGAAGACACGATTAATTCCAAGTTAAACAAATTGCGATTCGAGTAAGCGAACCAGCAGTTATCAGAATAAGCTTTCTGGCCTTGTGCATCCTTTTTCACCACCGTGTACAACAACATGTCTTCAGTGGAAGAATTGATTAGCCTACAGAGTATCTTAGGTGAAAACATTCAGCAGATCATCCGGAACTTCAAAAAGGATTCTGCTGATAGATAAAATAAGGTTTCCTATTTTGAGGAACGCCGTCGTCGCCTTTCTGACAAATGGAACGAATTTAATGAGGTGGACGAAAAATTGCGTGTAATTGTTGAAGACCAGTAGATTACTTCAAAACCAATTATTTTGAGATAATTCGGGCATTGGCGCAAGAACATATTGACCTATTTCTGCTGCCGAAGATCTCAATTCCCAAGTTTAATGGGGACTATGCAAAATGGACGCAATTTAATGACATGTTTCTCCATATGGTCCATCAACAACCGATACCTGATGTCCAAAAGATGTGGTATCTGAGATTTGTACAATCACAAAAACTTTGCTTCAACTGCTTCAAAAGATACCACTCTTCAAAAGACTGTTAATCAGGCTCATGTAGAAAATGTAGCAAGAAACATAACACATTGTTACATATTGAATCGAAACTAAGTCCACAAGTAAAGCAGTCTTCAATTTCTGCCCCGAACATTGAAGTAAAATCCAATACGTCTGCTTCTGCAGACGTCTCATTATCAGAGAGGATTTATGTAATACTTGCAACAGCAAGAGCAAATATAACAGCATCTAACGGAAATTCAGCAGAGTTTCGCGCTGTTCTTGATTCTGGTTCACAGGTGAACCTCATTTCCGAGCAAGTAATCAGAAAATTGGGTGTTTCAACTTCAGCAGCATCATTATGTATTGATGGTGTAGGAAATGGCAAGAAACGAGTTACAAAAAGGGTAAATTTAATTTCGAGAAACAATAAGTTTGAAACAAACTTAGAAGCATTTGTCATCTCCACAATTAATCCCCCCGCAACCATGTCGGCATATTAATATTTCTAAATGAAAAATTCCAAACTTAGATTTATCCGACCCATACTTCAACCTACCGGGTAGAGTAGACATTTTGTTGGGCGCTGAATATTATTTTAGTTTGATACAAAGAGAAAAGATAGAATCTTCCAATCTTGTTAAACACATCACTTGGATGGATTATCAGTGGAAAATTATCTTCAAGTCAAGATGCAAATAACGCTGCAACTTGTGCTGTTTTCACCAATAATCCAGAAAACTTTGACGACGAGTTACTAAGTAACGTCATTGAACGGCTGTGGAGAATGGAAGACGAAAAGGGCTTTTCGCAAGATGAACAACAATGTGAATCACTATTTGTTCAAAATACCCAAAGAAACGATGAAGGGCGTTTTGTTGTCAAGATACCCTTCCGTGAAAATCCTTCTGTATTAGGGGATTCTTAGGCAACAGCCTACAAACGATTCCTTAGACTTGAACGACGATTAATGAAAGATCCATTGACCAGAAATCAGTACAATAAATATTATGTCTTCAACAGATTGCTTTCGATAATGAGAGAGATTATCCACTAGGTGCTCAAATGCTAAGGGAAAATTTCTATGTAGATGATGGTCTTGGAGGATTAAACTGTTTAAGTACTGTAATCGAAACACAACAACAGCTCAATTACATTTTAAAACAACATGGCTTCAACTGTCGTAAATGGAGTGCTAATAATAAGCAACTACTTCAAAACATTCCACAAGATGACCGGGAAGTAAATCTTGATTTTAACAGCACACAGAAGGAATCTATTAAAACTCTGGGTTAATATGGCTGCCTAAAGTAGACCACCTTTGCATAAAGGTAAAGGTGGAACCTGATTTGGCAAAACTTTTTGATCCACTTGGACTGTTGGCATAAATTGTTGTAAAAGCAAAGATATTTATTCAACATTTATGGCAGACGAAATTAACATGGGACGAAGCACTACCTGAAGATCTAAGCTCAACATGGTCAAATTTCCGGGAAAGTCTAAACTCATTAAACAACCTTCAAATAACTCGACACGTGTTCAAGGATAACATCCCATTAACTACACAGATTCATATCTTTGCGGATGCATCCGAGAAACCGTTTGTGGCAGCAGCTTACATTCGATCAACGTTTAAAGGTGACAGAATAATAACAAAGCTATTCTGTGCAAAATCTCGCGTATCACCAATCAACAAACAAACCTTACCAAGATTAGAACTTTGTGCAGCACTTCTGGCTGCAGAATTAGCTCAACGCCTTCGAAAGGTTATGCAAGTGAAGAGTTTACCAATTTTCTTATGAACAGACTCTGAGATTGTCTTGTCATGGATACAATCAAAATCATCATCTTTTCACACATTTGTGGGTAATAGGATATCAAAAATTCAAACATTGACTCTTCCAGAACAATGGCGACACGTTTCATCAGCAAAGTTTGACAGCAAAGACACTTTTAGATTGTCATTTATGGTTTTCAGGACCATTATTTTTACACGGAAGGCAAGAATGCTGGCCTGCAGAGCTTATTCGGCCACAGTTACAAATTACCTCTGATCTAGAAAGAAAGAAAGATTCATCGATTGTTTTATCAACTGTAAACAACTACAGTTTTGTATACAATATTGATCATAAAGGTTCATTTAAGAAGTTACAGCGAATAATATCATATGTCCACCGCTTCGTTAAAAACAACTCTCAAAAATATTCACCGAGGTCACAACTGAATGCCTTAAGTACAAAAGAACTTGAGACATCACTAAGAATAATTGTACGTGCCATTCAAAGTTATGATTTTGCAATGAAATCAAGCAATTAAATAAACAACAAGAAGTCGCTAAAACAAATCCAATTCTCAGTTTAACTCCATTTATTGATAAAGGAGGCATTTTGCGAGTGGACGATTGGAAGAGTCAGCCTTATCCTACGATTCAAAACATCAAATTATTCTTCCACATAATGATACACTAGTAAAACTGTTATTTAAATCAATGCACGAAGAAAACAAGCACTGCGGTCCGTAAGCTTTATTAGGAATCGTGAGGCAACGATTTTGTCCGATCAAAGGAAAATCCATTGCAAGATAAACTGTGCAAAAATGCATACTATGTTGCAGGACCCGTCCAAAGCTATGTCAACAATTAATGGGAAACCTTCCACGGGACAGAGTTACTCCTGCACGGCCATTCATTAATACAGGTGTTGATTAATTTGGACCGATATGGATCCATTAGAGAATAAGAGGAAAAAGACCAACAAAGGCATATGTGGCTGTATTTTGTTGCTTTGCGACAAAGGCAGTTCATTTTGAACTGGTTAGCGACTTATCAACTGACGCTTACATCGGTGCTTTGAAACGTTTTTTTTTTGTAGAAGAGGACGTTGCCAAAATATTTATAGTGATAACGCAACAAATTTTGTGGGAGCCAACACTAAACTTACTGAACTCTCCGAATCAATATTCTCTGATAATGGGAAAGAATTAATTGCTTCAACATGTAGCTCAAAAGGAATACAATTTCATTTTATTCCACCGAGATCTCCCCATTTTGGAGGACTTTGGGAAGCAGCGGTAAAATCAGCTAAAAATCTTCTTGTACGGAGCATAAGTACAAGTTCATTGAATTATGAAGAGTTGGAAACGGTTATCATAGAAATTGCAGCCATCTTGAATTCTCGTCCATTAACACCTATGTCTAACGACCCCCCTGATGTGTCTGCATTAACTCCAGGACATCTGTTGATCGGTGAAGCTCTTACGGCTCAGGTGGACACCGCAGCCAGCTCAAGAAAAATATCACTTTTATCGCGATGGGAACTAGTCTCAAAAATAAAACGTGAGTTTTGGAATTTTTCTTTTGCCTTTTTCGGTTTTAATAATATCGGTTGAGCGATAACCAAATTTATTAACAGACATATTATGTCCCGTCTAATCTAATAATCTGAACCAAAAAATATATATATATATAGGACTAGACTTTTCGTTTATAAATTTTATAACCTTTTTATTAAAAACAATTTTTTTGTTATTGTTGTTTTTATAGTTTTATTTTTTTTCAATATTAATTTTAATTTTACAATATTTTTGTATTCTCTTAACAGGTTAAAACTAATTAAACATCTATATTTATACTAAGAATCCATAAATTTATCATATAAATTTAAATTAGATTTTGATAATTCCGATGGTGATGTCGTTGATGATGATGCTGATGTTGATGATGATAATGAAGGTAAAGAATTTTTTGTATAATGTCCCCATTCATATGTATTACCACCGTTTTCTTTAATAAATCTCTTATCCTCTAAATAGCTTAATGTTAACTTACTTATATGTTGGGTATATATTTGATGAACCTTAGATCTAAATATATACATGGAATCATGATACAATTTTTTTTCTAAAAGACATTTTCGAAAATCATTAATACTTAATTTAGCGGTTACGCATTGCTTTACACCTTTAATTTTTTGATTTCTTTCTCATCTCTATAAATTTTTACAGAATACATTTTAGCTCTTAAGCCAATGAATTCCTTAATAACTTTGCCATTACACTCATCTTTCATCATTCCTAATAAATTTTTATTCATCAGTGGGAAATTATAAATATTTTCTTTCGAATTTGCAGATGTATCGATATGTATTGGGATATCATTTCGAATATAAACATACAAATCATTTGTTCTGATATCTAAATGAATCGGTATCCATATAACATCAATCCACAATAATGAATATCATTAAATTTCTCATCCTACCACTTCGTACCTTTCCAAGACATGAACCATACCCAATTCATGACATCATATATTAACATAAAACTTTGCCACTGTTACATTTGCCTAACACTTAGCACACTGTTAACATTGTAAAGCTTTATGTAAGGAAGAGTTTAAAAAAATGTACTTCGTTTACATGGTACCGAACCCACTTGATCTTTTATGCATAAATTGCCATTCCTGTCAAACAATGCCTAGGTTTGCTGGTATTTAATATAGATATAACTAATAAATCAAATATATATATATAAAAAATGGTATAAAAGACAAAATAGTATAGTGATATAAAAAATAACCTCATATTGAAGAAAGAGTTTCCGAATTAAAATAATTTCTACTACAGACTTTATTACACACCAATGAATAGTAAATACGATTGTGAGCTAATTGTGCATTACAAAAAACCGATATAAATAGGTGTATTATACACAGTTTGCACTCTACTTATTTCTATGGCAATCATTTCTTCATGAATTTTAACGATGAAATTTAGGTTTATGAAAATTAGGTTTAGCTATAAGCTCCTAACCGTTTACCTCTACTCTACCATGCACATACTAATTTTACGTCTTTTCTTTCATCGACATTTTTCATTGTCTTAACGTATACAGCATTGTTTAGAAGCTTAAAAAAGTTTTGCTCAAATGAATTTATAGCTATTGTTCTATGATGATTATTTAAGTCAATGTATTTCTTCAACCAATCCGATTGATTAAATTGAAGAAGTCTATATATTTTCTTTAAAATTAAACCATATTGAAGACACTGTTGAAGATTTCTTTAGTGTATCACATATTTTGTTTTATGATTTAAGTCGGCAATTAGTTTTAATTTAAGTTTAAATTTTTTTGTTTTCGGCACAAAATGGAAAATCGTTATGATAGTCGTGTATTGTTGATGGATACTCTAAGTCTACTTCGAGTATGTAACCCAAGCGACTATATTTTTTTTATAATTATATTATTTACATTAAAACTTTCAGCATTTTCTATCCATTTAGAATTTTTTATATATTATTTACATTAAAATTTTCAGCATTTTCTATCCATTTAAAATTTTTATAGGGAAGGTATTGCGACTTTGCATAACCATAGAAATTATTAACATCTAAATTAATAAGATAATTTGATTCTTTAGTAGAATCATAAACACTAACGTATTTATTATTAGCATGAACTGTCAAGAATTTGGCCATACCAAAACTTATTGCAAGTTGCCTACCGTTTGCGTTGTATGTGGCGAGTTACACAGTACCGCTAACTGTGACAAAATAAAAGGTGATACCAAAGTAAAAAAATGTAGTAATTGCGGCGGAAACCACACTGCCAACTATAGGGGCTGCCCTCTTTATTCTCTTTTTAAAAATTCGTCGAACAGAAAAACAAATGCTACTCCCGCTCAGCCCAACACTCATTTAAACTACCCACAGTTACCTCAACCGTCGTCTAGCCATAATCAATACTCAAATGTTTTAAAGTCTAACACGACTCTTACTCAACAAAAACCTAATAGTCAATCTTCATACGCTAATATTTTAAAGAGTAACCAGATTCCGGCGCAAAAAACTGTACCAGTAAATGAAGAATCAGGGCATAATTTTAGTCGTATTGAAGCCTCGATAGAGATCCTAATACAAACAGTAAATACATTTACTCTCAACATGTCCTGTATGATGCAGGAAATGTTGAAAATGCAGTCTACCTTGTTGCAGGCTGTATTGAAAAAGCCATGAACTTAAGAATCTGTTTTTGGAACGCAAACGGCATCTGCCAACATAAAAATGAAATTGAATATTTTCTTCTGGATAAACAAATCGATGTTATGCTTATCTCAGAAACTCACTTGACGTCCCGAAGCTATTTTCGAATTAGAGGATATAATTTCTACGACACCAAGGATCCTCAAGGTAGAGCTTGTGGTGGCTCTGGAATCCTAATAAAAACTCGAATAAAACACTACCTACTAAATGACCTTCGTGAAGAATATCTTCAAGCAACGAACATCTGCATTGAAAATTTTTATCAAAAGCTTGTGATATCATCTGTTTACTCTCCTCCCAGGTTTTCAATTTCAGAGAGTCAATATACCGCATTTTATACAACTCTGGGGTCCCGTTTTCTAGCAGCTGGTGACTACAATGCTAAACACACATTTTGGGGCTCACGTTTAATCAGTCCTAAGGGTCGTGTTTTGTTTGACACAATTTCAAAAATGGGTTTGAATGTAGTTTCAAGTGGTCAGCCAACATATTGGCCAACGGATCGTCAAAAAATTCCTGATGTTATCGACTTTGGGATTATGAAAGGCGTGCCCAGCGAAATGATTGAAGTAGAAGCGTCTTTGGATTTGTCTTCAGATCACTCGCCTACTATTATCACTATTTACTCACACACAACTGCAACACCTACATGTGATTTACCGCTGACACCTGCACGTATTAACTGGCTGAAATACAAAAAATATTTGAGTGCTCATTGCACGGAAAATATGACATTGAGAACACCTGCTGACATAGAAAACTCTATTAGGTTGTTTGAAGCACATGCTAAACAAGCTGCTCTTAATGCTTCTTCAATTCAACCAAATCAACAAGCGAGATTTAACAATATTTTTTGTGCAGACATAGAAAGGCTATTGACTGAAAAACGGAGAGCTCGACGAGAATGGCAACGTTACAGATCGCCTCAGCTAAAATTACGGCTTAAGGAGTGTACCAAACAGCTAAGAAAAGTTTTACAATCACAAAAAACAGCTTCGCTGCAAAAATTTCTGCAAGAACTCGATGCAACACCATCAACAGATTATTCGCTGTGGCGTGCAGCCAGAGGACTTAAAAGGCCAGTGATTTGCAAACCTCCATTACGAGCCTCTAATGGTGACTGGGCAAGAACTGATGATGAAAAAGGTGATCTATTTGTTAAGCACCTAGAAAAAGTATTTACCCCGAATATTTCTGCTGATATTGTTGAACTGCCACCAGTCGTCTCTTTACCAGAAATACCGATGAGATTTAACATGACTGAGATTGAAAATACTATTACTAGTCTTAACACCAGAAAAGCCCCAGGTGTCGACAAAATAAGCAACAAAATGCTTCAACAACTGCCTTATATTGCAAAAAGAGTTATACTCTTCATTTTTAATAGTATTCTACGGCTGCAATACTATCCTGCAGAATGGAAGGTTTCGATGATTATTATGATACCAAAGCCCGGCAAGGATCATACGAAGGTTGAATCCTATCGGCCTATTAGCTTATTGCCCAACATTTCAAAACTATTTGAAAAGCTGTATATGAGCAAGCTGATGCCTATACTGACTAGAAGTGGATGCATTCCAGATCATCAATTCGGTTTTCGCAGACAACATAGCACAATTGAACAAACTCACAGACTTGTGAACGTAGTTAGAGACACTTTTGAAAAAAAGAAATATTGCTCTGCGCTCTTTATAGATGTTTCTCAAGCTTTCGATAAAGTATGGCATGAAGGTCTTATCCACAAATTAACACGAAATCTCCCCGCAAACATCGTCAAGCTTTTAAAAAGCTATCTAGAGGAACGAAAATTTGTTGTTAGGGAAGGCAATTTTTTAAGCCCTTCGCAGTCAATCAAAGCCGGAGTTCCCCAAGGCAGCATCTTCGGTCCATTACTTTATTTAATTTATGCCTCTGACTTACCGTTAAGCAATAACATTCATACATCAACATTTGCCGATGATACAGCTTTTTTAAGCGTCCATGAAAATCCAGTAGAAGCCTCCATCAACTTACAAGGGTATATATCCAAATTGGAAAAATGGCTCAAACAATGGCGTATAAAAGTTAACGAGCAGAAATGTGTACACGTCACTTTTACGTTGCGAAGGGAAACATGCCCGCCTATACAAATCAACACCGAGACTATTCCGCAACATACTGTAGTCAAATATCTAGGCGTTCACCTTGACCGCCGTTTAACATGGAAATCGCATATAGACGCAAAGTTGATGCAAATGAAATTAAAAGCAGCCCAAATGAATTGGCTTATGGGTAGAAATTCAATACTGAGCCTAGACTGTAAACTTCTACTATACAACGCGATCCTGAAACCAATATGGTGCTATGGAATCCAGCTATGGGGCACTGCCTCAGCATCGAATGTAGAAAAAATTCAGAGGCGACAAAATAAAATTCTACGTACAATAACTGCAGCCCCCTGGTATGTCAGAAACCATAGAATTCATAAAGATCTAGACGTTCCGTTGGTAAAGACAGTATTTTCGAAACACGCGAAAAAATACATTAAAAAACTTGAGTTGCACCCAAATCCACTTGCGCGCAATATTCTAGAGTATAGAGGCCACACCCGGCTTAGGAGGAGGGACACTCTTTCTATCAGCCGTACACGAGAGATGTAAACAACAAAAATCAACCGTTGTAACTAAAAATTGTGTTTAGCATTGGCTAAACTTATATTTATTATTTTTTTTTTAGATTTAAGATTTGAAAAACTTATTGATGTTTCAATCTATTATTGAAGATTCAATAAATAATATACATATAATAAAAAAAAAAAAATTTATTATTAGCAACTGAAGTCGTTTACTACATTGTACAATACCTCCCCTGTATTTTATATATAATTTACCATTAATCCGTGTCCAATTCCGTATTGCGTGCTATCGACAATTCGATATTCCGCAAAACTATGATTTTTTTAGGTGTTTTTAGTGAACGTAAGACCAGTTAATTTTATATGAATATGGAGAAATCAATTTTTACCTCTTAAGATCTTAACTTATCATTTTGTATATGTTGAATTTGGGAAAATACGAAAATATGCAAAAAACAAATAAAATACAAATATGTATGCATATACTATTTTTGGAAATTTTTCCCAAACATTCTGATCCAAAAATCCAAAGTTCATACGTATGTATACGATAGGAACTGATTGTTTGAAAAATATTTGATGAATTGCGAACTATTCTTAGAATACATTTTAATTCAGCCCACATTAAATTATTCAATTGGATAATGCAATCTAGAAGCTAAATATAAATATACTTTTATTCAAAATACAAATGCATTTTAAATTTTGATTCCAAATACAAAATAGTTTTTAATAAAAGTTTAATTTTCACAATGGAAATGATATTTTTTAAGTTTTTTTACTCTATAATTTTGCTGTCATACAATTTTGAATCATACAATTTTCCTAATGTTCGCATATTTTTAAGAATTTTGGCATTTTAGAGATTTTTTCAGGATTTTTTTCTGCCGATTGCCAATTATATGATTTTTTTAAAATAAATTTTGGAAATAATTTCCAATATTGCAATTGCAATCGCGCTATTATCGCGGAGTTTTAACTTTTTTAGTTTCTTTGCTAATTACATTTTGGAGCTTGATATCAAATTAAATTCTTACATCAAACTTTGTTTTTATTTTATAGAAGAGGCAATTAATTGAAGTGCTTTTGAAGATTAACTCACTGATGTTACAGAATGAAAGAAACATTTCTTATCAAATTCTAGCCGGGAAGAGATTTTTCTGCTTTGTTATGTGTTACTAAGTATCCAAACATTTTAATTGTCAAAAGATTTTTTATCACATTGTACAAATACAAATACGCTCTGCACCTGAATATAGAAAATTAATTAAAATTACACAAGTATACAACAGGATATAAGCATAAATTTTACATTTCTTCTGAAATCACAAATAGTCATAAAAAATTAAAAATTAATACATTTTTAAAACAAAACTAAAATTCAATTTCACTGATTTTGTATATCTACTCGTACATAGATAGTGTCTTGACGATCCATTACATTTCCTTAATATAAATAATATAAAAAATAATTATGGTTATTTATATACGAAAAGAAAATATAAGCGAGAAATAATACGCATTCAAAATATTATACTAATAAACGTACAAAAATGTTTAAAGAAACAAACAAAAAATCTTTACTTTAAGACTGTTTAGTTTAAGTATGTGTGTAATATATGTGTGACAAAAAGGGATTGAATACCCACGCAACTTTTTCCAAAAAAATTTAAAAGTAAAATTATTTCGAATGCCATTTTTTTGCTCATATTTTAGTCGTTAATGGACCGACTTCAATTATTTTCAGTCCAAACCTTCGTAGAACTCCATACAAGAGATCTGTTTCATAAAATTGACCGTAGGACAGTTGGGACCATAAAAAAACAACAGAATAGGAAATATAACAAAAAAAAGTCTGTTGGCTATATCTCATTAATTATTGGATCAAGTTTTGTTATTTTCAAACCGAACAAATTTATGAAAGAGAATTGTATAAAATTTATTTCTCTATGTTGTGTTTGGGCCTTAATTCTGACTACACCAAAATGTAGCAGACGGACATCGCTCATTCGACTTCTCTATCTATAAGGATCCAGAATATATATACTTTATGGGGTCTTAAATGAATAATGAATAAATTACATACGGAATGACAAACCCATATATCCCCTTTCCAAATTTTTTGGTGAAGGGTATAAAAATATAAGCCTAATATTACAACGTGTATTTGTATTAATTATTGCCTTTATATTATTTTCTTATTGACTAGGTGTCTGTATATTTGAGCACAATTTGCTGTGTCAGCCTTATAGTTAATTCTCTCCTTTGTTGGTATATTGATGACGTGTAACATTTCCAACATATAGCGACGTCTATAATTGTTCTCAACCTGTAGAATTTTTGGTTTCTCAAAATTAGGAGAGTGTGTTATCAGTGCACAGTGGGCCGCTAAAGCTGTTTTTTGCGAACTTTTGCTCCTGCGACAACGCTGATCAGATTTATGTCCTGATATTCTGATTTTTAATTTATTCTTCATTGTTCCGACGTATGCCATTTCTCATTTCTTTGTATCGTTGCCATTATAGGGTATTTTATATACAATATTAGCTTTTTCAAACTTTTCAATCTTATCTTTTGTTTTACTGTAAAATTTGCCGATGTTGTTTTTGTGCAATTCTATAATTTTCGGAATTAAACAGTTTAGAATTTCCAAACCTGTCTAAAATCTCCGGTACATAAATCATTGATTTGAAAATCTTTTGTAGATTCCTTTTTGAACTTTCATCCATTTCAAAACTTTCGATTAATTTGTTTTGCTTCCAAGCTGAAATCTTTTAATTAATGGAATGATTGATAAGCGTTGTGGTAAAAAATAACTTAAAATTTCTAATTCGTACGCATAAATGTACTTACAAGCACGCTGTGATGTAAACAAATTATTTTTACTTTAAAACTATTTTTTTGATAACCCAACACAACAAAAATACATTTCTAATTCTTACACAATTTATGCTTATCGCAAAAAATTTTGTTAAAATTCGTATTTCTAATTCTGACGCAATATTTATGGACCGGACGTAATAAAAATTGTTTTTACTTAAAATTAATAAGCGTTGTGGTAAAAAAATAAGTTCAAATTTCTAATTCGTACGCATAAATGTACTGATAAGCACGCTGTGATGTAAAAATTTCTTTTACTTTAAAACTATTTTTTTGATAAACTCAACACCGAAAAAAATACATTTCTAATTCAAAAAAATATATTTCTAATTACACATAATTCACATAATCAGTTGTTTTTAATTTTTTAGTTTAAGACTATTTATATACTCAACCTAAAAACCTTTGCGTTAATTAACATGCTGAAGACCACATTTCTAAGTAAAACTATAAAAAAAAGATAACGAATATTGTTTTTATTTCAAATTGTATATATAAAAATTTTTTTTTAACATAAATGTTGTATTAAATTTTTGTTTTTGTTTATAATTGTATTGAATGGGTGACTTTAAGTAATTGATAATTTCAAGTAGCGGTTGCAGGTTCCAAAACCATCAAAATATTCCTTGTTTTTATGCTTTTTATAATATGCTACCCAATGAGTTCCAGGACCATTAAATTCATCAAGATTAACAATACCACATTCTTCAGGGACTGGTTTTTTAGGTAAACGATCACGCATAAAAACTCTTGAAATATTTGAGTTGTCTACCATATTTATTTACATATGCATATACAATTCTGTTAGTGGTCGATTGGGTAGGTTATTTAATAGTTTTTTTGGAGCTGGGTTGTAATAAAGACCGTAATCAGATTAATATGGTTTAAGATATAAACCTTTTCCCATGGCAATTGATTCCATATATCTATTGTGACGGGTAGCCTCAGCTAGTTGTTCCTTTCCATTTTTAATACTATTGACAGCTTTAGCAATAGCTGCTTCGCCTGTAGCCATACCTGCAAGTGCGGATATAATTGGAATTAAAGGAAGAAATCCACCAATTTTAGGTACAGGTATAACTCTTAGTATGCTAATATTAGCTCTCTTCTTCCTTTTAAAATTTAAATGAACGGTTTTTTGCAATTTTAACAGCATCACTTACATTGTCACGTTTCTCACTTTTTTAAAGTTTTTAATATTTTTTACAGTGGATGAAAACAATTTTCTATCAGTTACTTTTTTCTTCTGTTTTTTCGATTTTTGAGATTTATTCCTCTTCATACCTAGTCCAAATTTTACTTTAGCTTTCATTGCTAAGCCTTTTCAGCTAGTATTTGATCAGCTTGATGTCTTTTATTAATATCTTTTGACTGTAAGTATGCAATATCATGTTCTTTTATTTTATTCTTTTAATTTATCCTTCTATCTCCTCTTTTCAGTCGTTTTTCTAGCTTTGTACCAGGACCACAAAACCAGGTAAATGTAGTTCTACTGGTAATTTATTTATTAAGTTGTTGACGATTCCTCTTCCAGTCTTATACTGTTCTCGTTTATAACTTTTACTATAATTTATAACCATTTTTATTACAAGTGCGTCTGATTTAAACAATTAATTAAAAATGATGCAATTGTAGTGTATGTATACTGTAAGGTATTCACGTTTTGCAGGAATACTAATTATAGAGTGGCTTCACGTTACGATGACATTGACTCACATATGTTAATGTTCTTCATAGACATTGCAATACGAACTGTGTGTGTGGCAAAACCCAAATTGTAAATATTGTGATAAGTAAAAAGGTTTTTAATTTCAATTGCTTTACGGTGTGCTTATATGACGGCACCATAAAACGAACATGAGATTAATAATTTTAATTGTTTTGTATTTGCTTGACACATTTAGCTACTTTGAAGATATTTGAGGCATGTGTGTCACACATGTGGGTTACAAAGCAAATTGCCAAAGTCACTCATAATATTGCAGATGCACTCAATAATTTTAAGAGATTATTTTAGTATATAAGACACTATTGTTTTAGAATTAAGGCAGTCTCAAATAAGTATCAGTTAAGAAGTCGAACCAAATAAACAAAGACTAAAGTAAACAGAAAAAGGCGTTTTACTTGTACCAGCTCTTGCGCTGCCCGATGACTACAGGAAAACTCTCATATTACATGGCGATCCTAATGGACGAATCCTGTGCCGGATCCTAGTTCAAAGCCAGGAACTAGAAGAGAAAAGGAAAAGCCAATAAGAAGGACGTCCCTTTTCTCAACCCAAGAAGGAAACATCAGCTCCGCATCAGCTTTACATCTACCTTTTCTCAACCCATCAGCTCTACATGTGTCAGGTGGATCACATCAAAATTATTCAACATTCATTTATTATCACATCCAAATTTATAAACAACGTAAGAATATTTTGAAAGTGAAGATAGCTATTATAGATAAAGGAAACATTTTTTTCCTACTTATAATTACAAAGTATTGAATGCGCTGCATAAATACAGTTTGTAAAATTATGAGTAAAGAGCCGATAAAGACAATATTAGAAAATATTAAAATTGCAAATGAGCTCTGGAAAACAGGAAAGCTCACAGAGAAACCATATGAACTATATCTAGGTCCTAGACCAATATTTAAAAAGAGAAGAGCAGCAGAACCAATATATCCTATTTTTCCCGTACCGGAAACGAAGATAACAGGAAAAAATTATGTAGGTGAAAGAAAGCTAAAACTAACACTGATAGAGGACAAGATAAACTCTATAAAGGAAAGATTACTAGTAGAGAAAACTTATGAGGAAATAAATTACTTAAATAGAAGATTAGAAGAATTGAAACTAGAATTTAGTACAATATTGGTAGAAATAAGAAATTATAAAAAGAATGAAAGAAAGAAAAGAAAGAACTTAAATGTAAAATAAAATATATTATTAATTCAACATGAATGATATGTGTAAAATGCTATTAATTAAAATAATAATTGTTATATCTATAATAGTAATAATGACAGTATCACTAAAATATATTAAGCACACAATTGAAAACACTGCTACGGAGAAAGTTAACCAATTGAGGGAATTAATGGAGGAAAAAGCAGTAGACGTTAGCATATTAGAGAAGATATTTTCATTAAGGAAGTATTTTAAAAATGGAAAGAGGAAATAAGACAGGAGAATGAAACAACGGAATTAATAGAATATTGGATAAAGTATTAAAAATGTATATGAATTGTGTATGAAAATTTAGGCTAATGGACATTATCTTTAGACAAATTGAGGTAATAATAACTAACGCAAGGAAATCGGCAGGCAAGGGTTATACAACTGAAACAGTACAGGCGAAAAGGAAGGAAATTGAGAAACTAGAATTGGACGCAGGAACAACATTGGAGAATACTAAAATATCAGAATTAGAGAAAAGAGAACAGATAGATAAATTTAATAAGTTAAAAAAGGAAGCATTACAGATACTACAATTGCACGAGGACAAGGCTCGTCAGACAAATACCGACACAGTAGAAGAAGATAATAGCGAAACTATCACAATGGCTAATAACATTTTAAACACGACGGAGTTGGCATCTATTTCAAAGCTATTACCAACTTTTAGCGGTGCTAAGGAAGATCTGGAGAGTTTCTTAGCAAATTTGGAAATAATAAAGGAAACCATTCCAACCGAAAAACACGGTTCATTTTTCAACTTTGTTTTCAAAACCAAATTGACAGCAAAGGTACAAAATAGAGTGAGGCAAATAGCGGTACCAACTAGTATCGAAACACTATTAGTTTCGATAAAGAGGGCGTATAGGGTGAAGAAATCCCTAACGTAATTTTGAATGAGCTCACGAGGATGGTGCAAACGGAATCTATAAGGAAATTTGCTGATAGGATAGAGACTTTGACTATGGAATTGAATGAGATACAGGTAGAAGCTCTAGGTGAGGCAAGTAGGGAGACTATCTGCAACACGAATGCTATGATAGCGTTTAATTCATTTAAGAATGGCCTAAAAGATAGGGAAATAGTTAGAACCATTGAAGCTAGCAGGATGAAAACTCTTCAAGAAGCTATCGAAATAGCTTTGGAAACTTCATCTGACATGAGACAGGGTAGTACAAATTGATTCCACAGTACTTAGAAAATGACGAAAACATCAGGAAAACGCTGATTATAACAAGAGGTATGAGTAAGAAGAAGTCATCGATAAATAAAGATATCATAAGCAAATCTCATAGTGAGTCTGATCAACAACATGGGACTGCACGTCCATCAATGATATAAAGCATGCATGCAAATTAAAATTTATTATGGAGAAAAGGCCAATAGGAGATGAATTTAGATTCATCGTAGAAAATTATAAGGATATTAAAGAAGTGCACATTAGGTGTAGTGATAATCCAAAGTGCTTAGGTACTCTATTGGGGAAGCTATCATCTTATTTAGGGAAATATGAATATGGAAAATTTGCCATCGCGAGAGATGATGCAATATTTGATAAAATAACCACGGGAGAATTTAAGGCCAAATATAACGAGTTAAATAAATCGAACAAGGATGACGTAGTGATAATATTATATGAAAAACCTCAACGTATTTTGAACGAAGATAGAAAACAGGAACTTATAGAACTGTATCATAGTACCCCACAGGGAGGACATTTTGGTGTTAGGAAGACAATTTTAAAATTGAAGCAGAAATATGTGTGGAAAGATATGAGTAAGATGGTGAAAGAATTCGTATCAAAATGTGACCTATGCCAACGTAACAAACAAATAAGACATATTAAGGAACCGTTGAGAATAACGGATACACCTTCAAATAGTTTCGATACCATAGTAATCGATACAGTCGGTCCATTACGCCCGACGAATAATCTAAGGTACATTCTAACAATGCAATGTGAATTGACTAAATATGTAATTGCTTGTCCTATGGAGACAAAAGAAGCAAAGTCAATAGCTAAAGCATTGGTGGAAAATGTAATACTTAGATATGGTTTATTTAGCATACTCAAATCGGATAGAGGTACGGAATTTACAAATGAATTGATGAGGGAAATATGTAAGTTACTGAAAATAGAACAGAGATTTTCGACTCCTTACCACTACGAGACACTAGGTACAGTAGAAAGGAACCACAGGGTTCTAAATGAATACTTCTTGTCTTTTGTGGAAAATGACAGCTGGGAGGATTGGATTTCATACTATGCATTTGCATACAATATTACCCCTCATGTAGATACCGGATACTCGCCATTTGAATTGATATTTGGAAAACTACCAAGCTTACCAGGCGATGAAGTCATGAATCATCAGACGGTATACAATATCGAAAATTATGCTAATGAACTAAAGGCTAGACTAAAATATTCTTTGCAAAATGCAAGAAAGATGATAGAGAATGTTAAGAGAACTAGACAATTAAACTCGACTGACGGGTCGAACAGTATATCTTTGAAAATAGGAGAACAAGTATTAGTTAAGGTAGAAAATAGGAAGAAGAATATGGCACCTTATCAAGGTCCGTATACTGTAGTAGAGGTTAACGATTCAAACGTTGCAGTAAAAATAAAGGATAAAATTAAGCTATATCATAAGAACTTATTGAAAAAATATACTTCTTAGCATTAAAGTAAATTATAAGTAAAATACTATAGTACTACATAAGAAAAATTTGTCATTGCAATAACTATTAAAACAAATTATAAATAAAATAATATATTACAATATTTTTCATTCATAAAATGTATAGACAAAAAAAATGATAAACAGAAACTTTGTAATAAGAACTTATTATAACCTAACGTAAATATTAAGAGACAAAATTATGCATTATTATAACCAAGCATACAATATACATACACATTTGGAATTAGAGTAATCCTCCACTTTCTTTTAATTTTAAGAAATTGAATGATTCCTCTTGAGGGCGGTGGTGTAGTGTATGTATACTGTAAGGTATTCACGTTGTGCAGGAATACTAATTATAGAGTGGCTTCACGTTACGATGACATTGACTCACATATGTTAATGTTCTTCATAGACATTGCAATACGAACTGTGTGTGTGGCAAAACCCAAATTGTAAATATTGTGATAAGTAAAAAGGTTTTTAATTTCAATTGCTTTACGGTGTGCTTATATGACGGCACCATAAAACGAACATGAGATTAATAATTTTAATTGTTTTGTATTTGCTTGACACATTTAGCTACTTTGATGATATTTGGGGCATGTGTGTCACACATGTGGGTTACAAAGCAAATTGCCAAAGTCACTCATAATATTGCAGATGCACTCAATAATTTTAAGAGATTATTTTAGTATATAAGACACTATTGTTTTAGAATTAAGGCAGTCTCAAATAAGTATCAGTTAAGAAGTCGAACCAAATAAACAAAGACTAAAGTAAACAGAAAAAGGCGTTTTACTTGTACCAGCTCTTGCGCTGCCCGATGACTACAGGAAAACTCTCATATTACACAATTTTCTTATAAATATAAGGGTAAATTTATATCATTAACATTTTAGTCATCAATCAATCAATATGCGATTAATTAAACAAGCAACACAAATTATTGTAGTAAATGTAGATGAAAAGCAAGAAAATAAACAAAAGACTGTACATTGTTACCAAATTATATACGAACACTAATTGTAGGACCATCAAATAGCGGAAAAAACTAATGTGATGATTAGTTTAATAGAAAGTCCTAATGGTCTTACCTTTAAAAATATTTACATTTATTCCAAATCATTATATCAACCAAAGTACTGCTATCTAACTAAAGAAATTAAGTAATCCAATAAAGGGGATAAATCTGTTTATGTTTTCGAAAAAGGAAAAAAGTTCCAAGTCCGATCAAGGCAAAACCACATTCTATAATTATATTCGATGACGTCATTTGTGAAAAACAAACGTGGGCTGAGGGCGAATTTCTTCTCTGCCTATGCTCACGTTTGTGTCCATCGGCCGGACGTCTTCGCCTTATGTGAGATCCAGGTATCTGAGGATGATGATCCACAGGATTTTCATATACCAGGGTATTACCTCTTATCACTTTTTAACCTTCACAGAGGCCTTGCTCTTTATATACGAAATGAAGTAGTGTACCAGTGCCAGCAATCTTTAGGCACGAGTGATCCGGAATTTAGCTGCCTCTGGGTTAAATTCAAAATCAGGTCACATTCATTACATTTCGGGTTCCTATATAGAAGCCCAAATGCGGAAAGGGATACAACTTTTTCTGGCTTCGATGCCCTTTCCGACTCCATATCGAAGATCCTGGAAAGTTGTCCGGACAGCGAAATTGTTGTTGCTGGTGATTTCAATGTTCACAACTCATCTTGGCTCCACCATTCGAGCCACACAACCCCAGAAGGCCAATATGTTGAGTTATTTGCAGCGCACAACCACCTAGCGCAACTAGTGAATGAGCCAACACATATTTCGTGCGTTGAAGGGCACCAACACAATACTCTGACCTGTTTCTAACTTCACACCCTCAAAAGTATGAAGTGAGCGTAAATGCACCTCTCGGTAACTCGGACCATTGCACCATTTCCGCCTCCTTTTTGTCTTCAGAACTTCACAACGTTTCTCAAACAGCTACGAAACGTACAAAATACATATAGGAAAAGGCTCGTTGGGCTGAGCTCAACGCATTCTTTAGGCATTTTAACTGGAAGCTTTGTTTCTTAGACAATAATGTCAATGTCATGGCGGAAATTGTTGAAGGCGTAATTTTGCAAGGAATGAAAGCTTTCATTCCATCTAAGCAAATATCCATTAAACCTAGAGCGAAATCGTGGTTTAATCTGACGTGCAAAAATGCAGTCAAATCCAGAGAGGAAGCATTCAGTATATGGCATAATAACAAAAATGCCGATATTGATTCGGTACGCAAAAGGGCGAGATCTTCATGTGCCAAAGTATTAAGGCAGCAAAAAGCTTTGTACGAGCAGTGCCTTCGTGCTAAAGTTCTTAATGCCCCTCGGGGTAGTAAGAGCTTTTGGTCATTCGTTAAAAGAGTAAAGGATAATGCTAGTTCCTCAATTCCAGCTCTTTTAAAGGATGATCAAGTATTCACTAACCCGGTTGATAAAGCTAACCTTCTGGCTGAATTATTTGCAAGTAACTCCCACTTGCCGGAAAGCACTCAACCACTGCCCGTGCTTGAAAGAGTATCTGTAACTATGCCTAGAATATTCTTTCGAGCCCGTGCAGTTAAAAAGGTTCTAGCTGATCTCAACATAAATAAATCTCCTGGGCCGGATGGTATTCCAGCACTGGTCTTGAAGCAGTGCTCTTCGACGCTAGCGCGTCCGTTAACTAACCTTTTCGGTACATTGTACCATGCTGGTGAATTTCCAATGTGTTGGAAGGTTGCTAATGTAACGCCAATCCCCAAAAAAGGAGAGGCTAACAACCCTGAAAATTACCGCCCAATTGCAATTTGCTCTGCACTTTCCAAAGTTATGGAAAGTATGGTAAACTTCCATCTTGTGAGATATTTAGAGTCCAACAGCTTACTTAGCGACCGCCAGTATGGATTTCGTAGGGGTCGCTCTACGGGAGACCTACTGGCTTTTCTATCGGAAAGATGGTGTCATTCTATTCACCATTTTGGCGAGAGTAAGGTGGTGGCTCTAGATATTTCCAAGGCGTTTGATAGAGTTTGGCATGGTGCACTTCTGTCAAAACTTATTGCTTCTGGTGTCGGTGATGTCTTCTCTCGATTTATATCAAGCTTTCTCAGAGATCGCACTATACGAGTTGTTATAGAAGGGATCTCACCAAACGAGTTCAAGATTAATTCAGGGGTACCGCAAGGATCCGTTCTTTCTCCCACACTTTTTCTTATTTTCTTAAACGACCTTCTACTTCAAACTTTCAATCATATCTACTCTTTTGCAGGTGACAGCAGCATGTGCCATTCATATTCATTCAATAACAGACCAAGCCTGCCGGAGATCGCGGCAATGAGGCAAAATATGAATGATTCGATAAATAATGATCTTTTAGCAATCCATGAATGGGGACGTGCGAATAGGGTCGAATTTAATGCTCGCAAGACCCAGTGTTGTATGCTTACACACAAATGTACGTACAATCATGCTGCTTCATCTGTAATAATGGGTGGTGTAGATATTGAGGAATCAGAAACACTTGATGTTTTTGGCATGAAAATTAAATGTGATGTTCGATGGACTGATCATATTTTTCAGGTTTCAAAAGAAGCATTCAAGTGCCTCGGCTTTCTAAGACGGTGTAAGAGATACTTCACTCCATCTGATCTCCTTAATATTTACACCACCTATATCCGACCGAAAATGGAATACAACTCTCATGTATGGGCCGGTGCTTCAAAGTCTATTTTGTAGATACTCGACCGGGTACAGCAGGGGGCGAAGAAGCTCATCGGTGACAGTAGGGTAGCCAACTCTATTGACTCACTGGAGCATCGACGCAATGTGGGATGTATTTCACTGTTTTATCGTTACTACAATGGAATGTGCTCTAATGAAATCAGGGAACTTGTTCCCGAAACCCGCTCATTTGTACGAACAACACGTTCTTCGTTAAGAGCGCATCCATTTGTGGTTGATATGCCAGTGGATCGCACTACGCATTACAGAGAAAATTCGTTCTTTAGCCGAACAGTTCGCATGTGGAATAAACTTCCTGCAGAGGTCTTTCCTGTTACTTTCAGTGTGGGAAAGTTCAAATCGAACGTCCACAAACACTACTCCCTTTATCCTCCTTCCCATAACCAATTATCCTAGTTCCGGCACAATGCATTGCATATGTAGGGGTCATCCCCTGAGTGCTGGTCCAAGTTAAAAAAAAAAAAATACCATAAGAGATTACTTTTGTATGGGTAGACATAAACATATTGATTGTTTTTATCTAAGTATGTTAAACATATACGAAAATTCCTAAACATCTAATACGTGACTATGCAAAAATGATTATAATATTTAAACAAGATGAAATGAACTTAAGACATATATATATATAATGATCATGTTATTGGTGATATGTCGTTTAAAGAGTTTACAAAGATTTGTGGAGAGTGTTGGAAAGATAAATATGGATTTGTAGTTGTAAGCAAGGATGATCCTAAAAATAAAGTAAGATATACAAAAGGTTTTGACGAATGATATAAAGCAGATTAAAATTAATAATAAATTGTTAAAAGACAAGTAAAATATTAAAGGAAAAATTAAAAAACATAAAATTAAATGAAGTAGAAAAACATAATTTATTAGAAAATTCATTTAAGCCCATAACTAAACCTTTGAATATGATAAGAGAAAAAATTACTGATTATCAATCAAAAAATTTGTTGAAAGATGAGATGAAATCTAAAAAAATGGCTAAACGTAAGTTAAAAATCAAAAAAATAATGATGATGATCGATCAGATAATTATAAATCAGAATACCAGCCTAATGAAGATAAAACAGATACAGCACTTACACCACTATCAGATGATAAAAGTTTCGATGAAAGTTCTGATAATTATGATGATGCTGAATACTATAATCAAGTTATGGAAACTGATAATAATAATAAAACTAAATCTACACTTGAAGAAAATATTAAATTGCTTCTAAATAATACTCAAATAGATAAAGTTTATGGCTTCAACATAGACGAAAAAGGAAATTAATTGACGATATGCGAAACTAAAATTTAATGATGACAAATATTTTCAATTGGGAAGTACAAAGTGGAATATGACAGCAGGATTATTTCAATTATTATTTCATTCAAAACCTTTACATTACACTGAAAAAGATTTAGAGAATTATAGAGAAATCTTATTGATTAAAAATGTACACAAACGTCAGTTTCAAGCAGAAGCTCAAATAAAAGGTTCAAATTCATATAAATATCAACATGTAATTAAACCGTTAATTAATAAGATATTAACAAAGGGCAGTGGACTCTTGTTAAAATCTGTAGTCAATAGTAAACTTAACTATATATATTGGGCCCGCCTAATGACTTAGTTGACAGATTACGTTTACTTCTTTCATCAGAGGGTGCTAGTCACAATAATCATAAAAACGAAATAATATCTATTATTGAAGAACTTAGAGAAGCTAATATAATCTACTAAATGAGTTTTCAATACATATATTTTATTATATATATATATATATATATATATATATATATATATATATATATATATATATATATATATAATATGAATATTGATAAAAGAGAAATAGTGGATGAGCTACATAAACAAGCGAGAAAAACTTTTAAAAGAACACGAGTTATTGTTAAAGGAAATGATGATTTATGGCAAGCGGCTCTAGTTGAGATGGGGAGTTATGAAGCAAAGAATAACAGATATCGATATCTATTAACTGTAATAGATATATTTTCAAAGAAAGCATGGGCTGTAGCTGTATTTTTAATAATAGTAATCGGCATTCAAAAAACTTGCAAACTGATAATGGTAAAGAGTTCTATAGTAATCAATTTCAACGATTAATGGAATGATATCCAATTAAACAATATTCAACATATAGTGTTTTGAAGGCATCAATAGTAGAACGATTTAATAGAACATGATGTGGAAAGAGTTTAGCTATCAAGGATCATATAAATGGATAAATATATATAAAGAACTCGGTGATAAATATAATAATACATATCATAGAACAATAAAAATGACGCCTAATGAAGTGAATTCTTCTAATGAAAAATATCCTTTAGATACGGTCTATAATAATTTGAAAATTTTTAAAAAACTAAAGTTTAGAGTTGGTGATGATGTTTCAATAAGTAAATATAAACATGTATTTGAAAAAGGTTATACACCTAATTGGACTACAGAAAGTTAAAACTAAAAAAACACAAGTCCTAAAACATATATTTTAGAAGACTATCAAAAACATGAAATTAAAGGTGGTTTTCATAAATTTGATCTGATGAATATCCACAAACATATTTCGTTGAAAACGTTTTGAAGAGAAAATGAAGTATGATATATGTTAAATGGTTAGGCTTTTCATCAAAACACAATTCTTAGATTACGGCTAACGATATATCACTATAAAAGAAGTCGTATTAATTTAAAACTGATTTATTCATTCATCGAACGTTCAGATGTCGTTAACATTAATGTTAAACGGACATTCTTCAGTACTTGTGGCAAACTATTTTCCTCCCATTGTGTTTGATAAGAATTATGTTTGTGGATTAATAAGCTTCGATACTTATCACACAATACCAAATGTTGATGTTTAAAACAATTTATTTCATATTGGTGATTATATAATAGATATTCCTGTAGGATCTTATGAGTGTTCTGATGTAGTTGATTTAATTAAAGACAAAAATCATGATTTGACTAATGAAGCTAATCTTTATACTATTGGAAATTTTAATACGTTTGTAACATCTATAAAAAGCACAGTAGACCCCATCTATTTCAATAAAGAACGATCAATTGGATCTTTGCTTGGTTTTAGTAAGAGAGTACTACGACAACAAGTGGAACATTTGTCAGATAAAACAATTGATATAACAAATATTAATACAGTAATCATTGAATGTAATATTGCGAATGGATCATATATAAATAACGTGTCAGCACATATTATTCATCAGTTTTCACTTGACGTTAGTCCAGGATATAAAATAACAGAAAGACCGGCTAATCCAACATATTCACCTGTAAATTCGAAAGAAATATCTACACTGGTTTTTAGAGTTGTCGATCAGGACGGAAACTTAATAAATTTTCGTGGAGAAAAAATATCTATTAGATTACATTTGAAACCTATTAAAGAATGATTATATTGAACAAAAATAGTTTGTATAAGGATTAACCAATCACTCTATCATAATCTGCAATACAACACACATCAAGGAGAATTTCTTCTGGTAAACGAAAGTTATATAATAAAAAGCTAATATATCAAACAAGCAACCATCAACGAAACATTTTAAATAAAACTAATCGAAAATTTTTACGAAATTTAGGATTTCAACTAAAAATGATTTAAGGTTCTGTTTTGAAAAAAAAAAATAAAAATGAATAGTTTAATTAATGTATTAGACAAACCGCAATTTGATAATTCAATTATTAATATAAGTCATACTTACAATCTGTCAAAAACAATGATGAAATACGAATATCAATACAAAACCAAGATTTATACGTTTTACGTATAAATACATTTAAAACAAAAACAAATATTAAAATTTTGTTTTAAATGTATTTGTACGAAAAAAGGAAATTTTTTGACATCGTGAAACAGGCAGTTATAGTAAAATCATGCATTGCATAAAGTACTTACTAAAACTCAAAGCTATTGCATTCCTAATAGTCGATGCTGCAACATCATTTTCGCCAACACTTGTTGAGTGGTTGGGCTGGATTCGTGCAGTTAAGTGTATCCTGCAACATTTTCTATCCATGTGGAAGAAACTTCATAGTTTTCCATTTTCAAAAAGTTGTGTAATATGCAACATGTTTTTATTATAAAACAAAAGCAACAATACGAACGAAAATCAAGAAAGCATCACAAATATGGCATACGAAGAGAACAACACTACTCACTTATAGAAGTGCTCATATCAAAGCCTCCAAACCATACAATGCAAAGTCCAAGATCACACATTTCATTCAACTTTTATTTCTCAATCCCAAATTCAGCATCGGGAAAGACAAAGAAAGAAATCTAACTTTATATAGTATTTCTATCTCAACTTTCACGTCCAAAATAAAAAGTTGAGCGACAAAAACTGAAGTGTGTGATTCCGGACTAAGTCAGCCTTAGCACATTATTGAATTTTCTACTTTGTTAAAACCTGCATTCTAGCATTTCCGTACTCTCAAAATTTGGCAATGATGCCTCAAATACACTCAAAAGTTATAGCAAAAAATGCACAGTTTTCGAGATATTGTATGCACACTTTTAGAGCTTTGATTGGTAAATTCATTTTTCATTTTTAGACCCGGTTCACACACTTAAACTTTTGCTGCTCAAGTCGTAATTCAGCTGTAAGAAAAAAAAAGATATTTGTATTTCCTTCTCCGCCTCTCTTACAGCTGAATTACGAGTTGTGCAGCAAAAGTTAAAGTGTGTAAAGCGGGGCTTAGCATAATTTAGTTTGGAGGCATCAATATACTATACATATATGTATATTTATGAGGCCTTTTACACAGGCAAAGAAAGACAGAAAAAGGAAGTAAAAATATCTCTTTTTCTTACAGCTGAATTACGAGTTGAGCAGCAAAAGTTTAAGTGTGTGAACCGGGGTTTTGCAAAGTTTCAATCCAGCTGGGAGAAAGACAGAGAGGCGAATACCTTCATTATTTGACTTTCTCCCAGCAGAGTCAAACTTTGCAAATTAAACTTTGCCCGTGTAAAAGCCGTTTAACCCTAACCCTCCGGGAGGGGGTCACCGGTGACCCATTTTACCTTTGAAGTCAAATATCTCCGAAGAAATTTTTTTTTCAGTGCTCAAATTTTAGGATAGCTATCAAGAGCATATTTTAAAGCGTTTTTCGCTGGATTTAGGTTACTTACGTTTTTGGACGCCGGGCTGGAGCGTGCCAAAGTCGAATACCCCTCACCCTCCGGGAGCGGGTCACCGGTGACCCGTAATGGCCACCATACATTTTATATGAAAATAATAAATAAGAACACAGTTTTTATTTCTATTTCGTGTTTTTTTTTTAAATATTTTATTATTAAATATAGCAAATTAATAGGTTGTAATGAAAAAATGGATATTCAATGTGGATATAAATACAAAATTAGTTGAAATTTTTTTATGGAAATTCAAGAATTTGGACCAAAATTAAAAATTCGATAGTGACCCGCTAATAGAATGCCATACAAATTCAACAATTCGGGCCAGTGCAGAGCGGTGGCAAGCTCTTGGTATGGGTGGCACACATTGTGCGTTTGCAATTTGAGCATTTTGTACGACCTTTCCGGTCCGATTTCGGATCATTGAAAATGCAAATATAGCATCGACCCTTCGCAACTGTACGACCATCTCTTGTTTTCATCTCAGGCTCTGGTGCTGCTGGTCCAGCTATAGGAACGTTTTCGGCAACTGGAACTGGAACTGTAGGAACAATTTGTATAGTTCTTCCGAGCATAAGCTCAAGAGCAGCTCTATAATTAGTTTTTCTTGTAATCATTTGATCATTTGCTCTCTTTTCCATGTTAGCTCTTGCCAAATCTTTTCCAAGCAGAGTCAAGAAATGGCGTCTAGAAGATCGCTTTTTAGACTTCTCCGGATTCAGTTTACTGAAAGCACAAAATGCTCCTAACGCAGCTACATCTATCATATTGAAAAATAAAGCCAACGGCCAACGATTTGTTTTGCGTTTCTTTGTGTACTTGGAGAGCATATAATCCATAACGTCAACACCACCTTTTGTCTTGTTGTAATAGTAGTTCATCTCTTCTTTTCCATTTTCATTAGTCCCACGAGTGTAGTGCATGGTCGAAAGCAAATAAACTGATTTATTTTTCTTTGTGACAACGGACAAAAGAGTAGTGTCTTTGCTAAATGCATATCGATGTGTTCCAATATCATCGGTACGGTTAGGCTTTAATTCTCTGGGAATATACGGCTTATTCGAACGAAGGGTTCCAACGATACTCATGCCTCGGATTCTCAAATGGTTGGCCAACGGTAACGACGTAAAGAAATTATCCATTGTTACGTTCAACCCTGACTGTTTGTATGCATTTACTAGCCTCAGAACTATGTTTTGCCCAACGTTAGTTTGTCTCTCAGCACCAGGTTGACGACCCAAATAAATAATTCCAAAAAGTGGATATCCATCAGCTGTATTGCATACCCAGAAAATCTTGATCCCATATTTGGCTGGTTTGGATGGGATATACTGAATATAACACGCCCGACCTCTGAACGGGAACAACTGCTCGTCAATAGTGACGTTCGCGTTTGGATAATAGTGTTGCTGTAAATTTTTCATAAGCATTTCCCAAACGTCACTTATTGCCGCAGCTTTATCACTTTCTTTTCTAGTCGCTCTTGTATTGGAGAAACGGATGACACGCAGAATCTGTTGAAACCGATCACGACTCATCGCTGCTTTATAGATTGGATGACTGCAGTCACTCCAAAGCCATGGAATTGGATCGTCATTTTGGCCATTCACGCCCATTACCAAAAGAATTCCAAGAAAAGCATCCAGCTCATCAATACTGATGACACGAAAATCACGTTTTTTGATAGTTTTGCAACAATATCAGCATGATGCATTCTATTGAAATCCGCAGCTAAATCTAAGCCCTTTTTATTGCTGTGTCTGAGTATTTCATCTTTCAAGTGTGTCGTAAAAAACTCATCAAATATTTCCTTGGCAGTCATTTCTTTTTGAAACTTTCGATGAGGTCCACCTAAATTCAAACCATTACTTAGAAACTACTCACAAAATATGCACGAATGAATGAATCACCTCTTTTACGTAGAACATTGTGTGATGGTACATTTCCCTGTGGCAACTGGTTTGTAAACCATTCCGTTAAGTTCTGCCAGTACCACGCGCACACCTGCCTATAGTGTAGCACACCTCATGCCGCCATATAAAATACACACGGGTCACCGGTGACCCCCTCCCGGAGTCTATAGGGTAAAATGTTTGCCGGAGGGTTAGGGTTAAGTATGCAAATGTGTAGGCATTAGTTATACAGCATTTCCACAATCAAAGTTCGGAAAAAGGTTGAACCGGACACCGGTTTTTTATTGCATCATCGTCAAAATATCGTATACACGCAATTCTGGTTTTACGCGAATTTGATTTGATGCGATTCCAAACAAATATTTCATTCTGTTTTTTACACGATTTGATTTGATTTAACGCGTTCTAAAAACGTGGAAAATGCGTAAAAGAAACTTTCTATTATGAATACTTTTTGGTGCTACTTGTAAGCCTCTACCAATTCTTCGGAATCTAGCTTTAAGTTGGCCAAATGCATTTTCGATTACACAACGACATCTGGACAGGCGGTAATTAAATTTTCTTTCTAAATTTGGCTGACTTATTGAATATGGGAATGGCTTCATCATATACCGCGATAAGCGAAATGCAGAATTGCCAATAAGCAACACAGACACACTGATGTCGGCAATTAATTTTCTATTTTGTGCAAAAATTTCAGCACTTTCATGAAATCTTTTTAAAGAACTTTGTTCAAAAATGTAAGAGTCATTGTTTTTTCCACTTGATCCAATGTTTATATATGTGAATTTTGATCTGCGAAAGAATGAAAGCACAAATGTAAAAGTTTTCAATAACGCTTAACAAAAATTACCTGTAATCACAACTTGCTAATAAAACCACTGAATACCAGCCTTTATAATTGTGATAGTCTGCTGCATCCTCTTTTTTGGCTGAATTTCTATATGGCATCCATCCACAGCTCCAAAGTATTGCTTAAACCCCAGTTGTTCGAACCCTTCAACAATGCGTTTAATTTGTTCAGGATCTGGAGGATACGAATTAATACAGTCAGCTAGATTATTACATATCGCGTGGCAAAAATCTATAACAATTTCACTAACGGTACTTCGTCCCACACCGAATAAACTACCAACAGTCCTATATTCTGCTGCCGATCCCAATGTGAACAATGCTATTGCAACTCTCTTATCGAGTGGAATACAAAGCCTCATATTGGTGTCCAACCTCTCCATATTTTGAACTTTTTCACACACTTTTTGGAAAGCCTTCTTGTTCAGGCGAAAGTTTTCTTTAAATCTGTTATCGTTCATCGTAAGCACGTCACACTCCCAAAAAGTACTGTTGCGGTTCTTAAAAAATGCTATATATGAATTATGCCCTACATGAAAAGATAATACTAAACCTTCAAATTTCCACAATTGTCTTTCTCTTATTTCAGAGGGTCCTACTGCGAGCAAAACGTTCACATTTTTGGTAGCTAGTGCATGTACAAGAGCAGTTTCAGCAAAAGTAATTTAAGCTTTCTTTCAAATAAATTGTGATTTTTCACCAACAGCATAGCTGCAAATCGTACATGCTGCCTTCTATCCATTTGATCCCGATGTAAATGCCAAAAAAATTATTGACAAACAATCCGCTGCTTACTAAATGCAAAACTGTCGTCTGTCAGAGTAAAATTTTAATTAGCATTAGTGAGATGTTAATGCACATTAACGCTGTCGTCTGTCAATGCTATAATACAATATACTTACAATTTTCTTTAATGAGATTTCAAGCAACTTTGAAGAACAATAAATAAATAAAAAAAACTGAAATTTTTTTATATCAAATTAAATTTTAAACTCAAATTTTAGTTTTTAATAAAAACTACTCAAATGAGAATCTCATTGACAGAATGTCGTGTGTTTTCCCCATACGGACGCTCCTTATGGAAAAATGCCCATACGTGTATTTTCCTCATAAAGACGCACCTTATGGAAAAATACATTGCGCCAGTATCCCTATATGTTTACTATTAACAATATAGACGAAAATTGGAAGTAAATTTAGAATATCTATCACGATTATCACAATGATTTAACATTTTGTGCTGAGAATATGAAAATTTAAAGAATGAAACAGAAAAAACTAATACTTGATCTAAATAATAAAACAAACTATGTAATATATTATCGTAATCTACAGCAATGTATTCTACATGGACTAATTTTAAAGAAAATACATAAAATTCTTCGATTCGATCAATCAAATTGGATTCAGAAATATATCGATGTAAATAACCATCACAGAACACCAGCTAAAAACTCATTTGAGCAAAATTTTTTCAAATGATTGAATAATGCTATATACGGGTAAACTATGGAAAATGTTGATAAGAGGAAAGACATAAAATAGTATGTAAATCGGAGAGTAGAGGAAGACGTTTAGGAGCTCGAGCTCTTATTAACAAGCCAAAATTCCATAGCTTGCTCAAAATTAATGAAAATATGCATGCTATCCACATGAATAGGACTAAAACTATCTATATTGGATTTTCAGTTTTAGAATAGTAAAATGGAAAATGTATAGTTTTCATTACCATTATATAAAACCTAAATATTGTGAAAACATTAAATTATATGGACACTGATTCTTTCATTTCCGATATTTAAACAGATGATCTACACGCTGATATAAAAAGTGATATATGTACACATTTCGATACATCAGCGTATTCGAGAAAAAATCCTTATAATACACCACTTCATAATAAAAAAGTATTAGGAATGATGAAGGATGAGTGTAATGGTAAAGTTTTTAATGAACTTATTGGCTTAAGAGCTAAAATGTAGTTAGTGAAAATTGATAGAGAAGATAAGGATATTAAAAAAATTAAAAGCATGTGCAAGAAAGAGAAGATCCCACAACATTAAAATAAACAATTTCTACCAACTCTCCAATAGTGGGGAACAACAATAATAATAATAATAATAATAATAATTACAATGTAGAAAAAACAGAGGCTTATCAAAACAAAAATAAAAAAACACCTCCGTTATATATATTCGATGTGGATCCCAACTCGTTCGTTAAGAATGGTCTTAACATAAATGAGTTTAAGATAAGAGAATATAAAAATAATAAAACCCAATTACTACTCTAAAATAAGAGCATATTTACTCGAAACAAAAACTAAATTCTTTTCCTTCACACCAAAAAATCTAAAAACAAAAACTTTTTTACTAAAAGGCTTATCTGCCAATATGGATACTAATGTAATATTGAATGAATTAAACAAGTTTGAAAATGATAATCTGCAATTCATTAAAATAAATCGCTTCAGTACTAAAAGAGCTGATGCAAATGGCTTCAATTTGCCAATCTATATGGTTCAAATAAACGCAGATAGTAAAGTTAATGAGCTCAAAAATATAAGGGGCTGTTATATCGTTGTATCCACTGCGAAGGCCTTAGAAAATCCGAAATAACACAATGTAGAAACTGTCAAAGTTTCCTACACAGTGCATTAAACTGTAACGAAGATGTGCTAAATGTAAAGACCATCACGAAATCGAAAAATGTTCGCTTCAGGAGGTTCCTGTAAACGAAAGAGAGAAACTTTTCTGTGTATTATGCAATAATTATGGGCATCCAGCATCGTATAAAGGCTGCCCAAAATATAAGGATCTTCAACAAAAACTACGGGATGAAAAACAAACAGCAATTGTCAGATAAAAGAATCAAAAACTCTCCTATTATTGCTATTGATAATTTAAGTTATGCTAATATGGTAAAGAATAATTTTACAATACAAAGTCCCAATAAAAGCAATTCAATTAATAGTATTATAGAACAATTAAATAACTCTGTACAAGCCTTATCTAATCAAATTATTAACTTAAATAAACAACTGCAATTACAATCGTCTAGAATAGATACATTCTTTTCTATGCTAAATTAATTATTAATGTTGGCTGAAACAATGGAAAAAGAATTAAATATTTTACACATAAATGTGAATTCCTTAATTAAGTTAAGTAGAAGATATAACATTAGTATATTCTTAAATAAACACAACTGGGTGTTAATTAACGAAACGAAACTAAACTCAAAACATAAACTGAATTTCGAAAATTATAATATTCTGCGTGATGATAGAAAAGATTCTAAGATGGGAGGTGGGACAGCAATTCTGATTAAAATATATATAAAATATAGTTATCACAATAAAAAGTTCATATGAAAGGATGGATTGAGGATTATGAGATAAGATATAAGTGTAAACTATATGCAACACAAACGCCGTCATATCCACGGAGTAATTCATATTTAGATCTGTGTATAATTGATTCGAAACTTACCATTTATAGTGCTAATGAATCCATAAATTGTCTTGAGACTCTTGACTATGACAGTTATCATGACGCAGTTAAAATTAGATTATTAGGTATTGAGAAGGATCATCCACTTACCTTCTTCAATCAATTACCAGGGTCTAAATTTAATTTTAGGAAAGCAAACTGGAAAAAATTTGGAATTTTTTTGAAGAATAATAATATAATGATCCCAGCTGACAGGAATTTGCGTAATAATAAGATCACTATCATTTGTGTAAATTGAATGACTGTATTACAAGAGTCATGGATACAACAATCCTAAAATTTAAATCACAAGATTTGATTAAAAGATACACTAATTCGACGATTAGAAAACTGCACGGCGAGAAAAGTAGGATTATTACTTAGATAAAAAGTTTCAATAGATTAGAAATTGTTTTAAAACAATCTGAAGTAAATGTGCTTAAAGCGAAACTGAAGCTAATTAGAAAACTGTTGAATGATAATTTTACAACTGCGGTGAATAAACATTTTCAAGACAGGCTTACAAGAATGCATCAAAAGGACTCTTCTAATATGTTTGATGATTAGGAAACAGTTTAAGAGTACACAGCCTTCTGACTTAGGTATTATGAAAATTCCGATAGAGGATGAAAGTTTTATAATTCTAATTACTTGATTTATGATGAAGTGCAAAAACTGGACTTATTCGGTTCACTCTTGGAATCGGTTTACTCTTTTAAGGAAATTGATCCCGATAATACTGTACATCTTCGGGTGTTGATAATATACCGAACGTGGTATTGCGTAATTTACCAGATGATTTAATGTCCAAATATGGAATACTTTTTAATAACATGTTAAATAATGCTTACTTTCCTCGTGCTTGGAAACAAGCCAAAATTATTATTTTACCAAAGGATACGTCCAATCCAAAAAATCTAAGAGCAATTAGTTTGCTTCGAAAGGTATTTGAAGTTTGTATAAATATTAACATCATGAAGATTTGCAAAGACAAGAAATTAGTTAACGATAGGCAATTCGGTTTTAAATACAAGCACTCAACTATACACGCAATTCAATTGCTTGTTTCCAATATTCAGTGGAATCTCAACAAATCTTTATACACTTGTGCTTGCCTAATAGACTTCGAAAAAGCCTTCGACAATATTTGGATACCAGGTTTAATATATACAAATTAATTAAATTTAAATTCCCTACACACTTTGTAATCCTTATACATAACATGCTAAATAATAGGACATTTTCTATTAATAGTAGAGAAACAACTGGATCCGGGAAATTCACCATTGTTAATGGATTACAACAGGGCACTGTTAACTCCCCGTTATTATTTAATTTGTACATATTTGATTTACTAGAGAAAATGGAAAATACTATAGCTTTCGCAGATGATATTACCATATATCACGCTGACAATAAAGTTAACAAAATAAATGATGGTTTGCAAAATAAGTTTGGCCTAATAAAAAACTATTCCATAGATTGGCATATAAAGCTCAATTTAAACAAATGCGAGTGTATTTTTTTAGACCACCAGTAGGAAAATGTAACAACAATATAGAAAAAACTAAAAGTTTTTTGGTATTAGATCAACTAATAATACAAACATTCCTGTAAGACAGACTGTTAAATTACTAGGCATATATTTAGATAAATTTCTGTACTTTAATAATCACGTAAAACAACAACTTATAAAACCTTGAAAAGCTTTTTTTATGTATAAGAAGTTTTTTTTCTAAATATATACAACCAAGGGTTAAAATTATTATGTGGCAAGTATTAGTAAGACCAATTTTATCATACGGTTGCCAAATATGGTTTAACATATGTCCTTCGTTTATGGAGTAGATACGAATATATGAAAGGAAATGTCTCAGGTGTTGCACTTCATTATACAGATCAAAGAACGGTAACTACAAAAACTATATATCAAACAAAATTCTTTATGAAAAAGCCGAAATATCTAGATTTGACAATTTTATTATTCATATTCTAAGAGATCATATTTTAAATAGTGTAAATACCACCGAAAATAATCTAATTATGGCTCCTTACTATGTTTGCGAAGAGTACATTTTAAGAACGCTAGAAAATGGTTTCATTCCACCTGAGGCTTTTCTTTTTCTTGATAGAAAAGGTTTTATTCAAAATGAGGAGGGTATTCCTATATTCTATCATATCTATAGTCGATCTAATATAAAATCAATAAATTATAAAGAACTTACAATTGAAAATCGTCGTTTCGATACAAATTTTAATATGAAAGTTAAAAACATTAAACCTAATTAGAATCATAAGAAATATTGGTGGCTTACGCAATCACAATTTGCAGAATTTTAACCCTTGACCTTATCCTTTGTATATTTTCCTATATAAAAGTGGGATTTTTGTTATTCTTTTTGCTTACAACTAACTTATTAAAAATGTATTAACATATTAATGTTATTATTAAGTATGAGAAAAATTAACTTTACTAGAAACTATATATTATACTTGAGAGCTCGTTGAAGTGGGACTTTGTATATATACAAAAAAATAATAATCATTATGCTTTTTGTTTATTTGGAGTTTACTATTATATTCTAACGGCCGTATTCACAAAAATTTCTTATTTAAGCGTTATTCTTTAGTTTTGTTATTCAACGGATTTTGCTTATTAAGGTTGTAATAAAAATTACTATTCATAAAGGTTAAATAACGATAGTTTAACAAATAAACGCTTTTGTCAATTTTGCATTTTTATGATGGCAACGTCATACCAATCATAATTCATATGTTTGTGTGTTTGTTTGTTTTTTATGTACTTATAAACATATACATATTATTATACATACATACATTTGTACACATTAAAGAATTTAAACACTATCATACGTACATACATATGTATGTACATAAATTCATTTATGATTAAACCTAAAAATATTTTTCTATAAACGATTTTAAAATAATTGATGCTGCTCTTCCTTGCAGTTGTGTATTCACGTTATCATTTTCTTCTATTGCAGTTCCTTCTGAATGGTGTTCCAAGAAGTCATCTGAAAATTGATATCGACATTTTTATACATATGTATGTACATGTACATGCACATTTCATTTTATTAATTTTTACTAAAATGAGAAAAGGAGACTAAATTAATCTACAAAAGACTGAAATAAATATTTTTAATTTAAATGAATATATGTATGTAAATATAAGCATTATTTAAATTCAAAAAGCTCATATGCAGGCCGTGGAAGGAGCTTATTTTGTTTTTTTCTTTATGAAGTGAATTCTAGTTTAATTTTTGTTTTGGTACGTCGAGCGCCTGATGCTCCCGCGATGGTTTCTGAAATTTTGGAATAAAGATACATACGTTTCACGACACAAGTTAATTTAACTTACCGATTTTTGATATCAAATTGATTGCACTTTTATTTAATTTTTTTTATAAATTTATTTTTAAAATTCTACCAAAAAAAAAAAAAATTTCTGACACTACTGAAAATGAAAACAATGAAATTTCTCTTTATTAAACGGTTAAACAAGGGTAAAGGCTTAAATAAAAATGTGTAGTTTTGCAGAGGTTTATTAAACGTTAAATAAGCTATTTAACGTTTGTGAATACACATTTAGCGATTTTTGCTTATTAAACTGTTAATAAACTGCTAAATATCGTTTATGAATAAGACTGTAAATATTTATTAAATAAACATTGAAAAAAATGTTTATTTTTTTACACGATTTTATTCCATTTAGCACGATTCAAAATAACACAACACAAATAAATAAAAGCACACACAACTCACAAACATCTAGAAACCATACGTACAAGCAAATTTACTGATGAGACCAATTTCAAATTTAGGAGAATTCCCATTTTTTGCATACAAGCCAATTTAATTGTCAGAGAAATTTAAATTTTACATACTTTTAAGTGTGAAAATAATTCTCATTATAATGTGATTTAATAAAATAAACATGAATACTTTTTCTAAAAAATCATTGTTTTTTCACTAATTTTAATAGGTTATAGAGATAAGGAACCAATCAATCTTTTTTCATATGATCAATGTCTTTTTTTACAGAGTTTTTCCTGGAACCAATCTACCGTGTTAAAGCAGAATTAGGTGCAAATGATTTTAGTAAATGTTTATCGGAAAACAAATTATATTATGATTCAATAAATATTTTTAGATCTAAAGTTAATTAGATGATAACAGATATATTAATGAAAATGGTATGAACCTATGCATGAGGACATTGTAAAATAAAATAAATAAATATGTATATATAACTAAAATAATTTTTTTGTTTCATTTCATTTCAAATTATATTTATTATATAAAAATTTTAAACACAAGTGTCCACAATTAAATGTATTGAATTTTTGTTCATAATTATATTCAATGGGTGGTTTTAAATAGTTGATGATTTCGAATGGTGGTTTTAAGTCTCCAAAGCTATCAAAGTATTAACGATATTAACGATACCACTTTCTTGTGCTAGAGGTTTTATAGGTAAGTTGTCATACATAAAAACGCCTCTAAAGTGTTAAAGTTGTTTACACCATATTTATTCAAATCGAAGTCTGTTAGGAGACGATTATGCAGATTTCTTAAAAGTTTTTTGGAGCTGGATTATAATAGAGGCCATATCCATTTTTATATAGTTTGAGATATAATCCTTTTCCCATTGCAATTGATTCCATGTATCTATTGTGACGGGAAGCCTCAGACAATTGTTCTTTACCAGTTTTGATAGTATTCTCTGCTTTAACAATTGCGGATCCACCAGTTGCTAAGCCTCCAAGTGCTGAAAATGCTGTCAGAATATGAATAAGTGGAAGAAATCCGCCAATTTTTATTACTGGTATTACCATCGGTATAGCAACGTTTGCTCTCGTTTTCCCCTTTAAGTTAGAATAAACTGCCTTTTGAGCAATTTTAACTGCATCATTTATATTGTAAGGTTTTTCTTTTTTTGATAGTTTTAAGGTATTCTTTAAAGTTGTAGTAAATAATTTTTTATGATATTTATTCTTTTTTTCCTATATCTCCTTCGTTTCTTTTTATATTTACGAATTTTCGTTTTTCAATAATTTCTAATGCCCAAAGCAAATTTCACTTTTGCTTTTATTACGTTCGTTACAAACCAAACGTTATCTCGTTCTTTTAAATCACTGTCTTACGATTTAACTCGTTGCCAAGCCTTTTTAGCTAAAATTCGATCTGCTTGATGTCTCGTAATTAAATGTTTTGACTTAGAGTATGTAATATCGTGTTCTCTGCAAGCTGCATCCAATAAGTTGATTCCTCTATCTCCTCTTGCTACTCGTTTCTCAAGCTTCGTACTTGATCCACAAAACTGATAGCCTGGTAAATGTGGCTCAACGGGTAATTTGTTGATTAAGTAGTATACAATTCCTTGTCCGAAAACATATTGATTCAGTTTCTTATTTTGAGTATACTTAATAACCATTTCATTAAGCGTTACACATGTGACATTAGTTGCACAAATGACTCAAATGATGGTGATTTTCTATATAAAGAACAATTTATATGGTAATCTATTTAATAAGAAGTTCATCAATATGTAGTTAGTTAAGCAATCAAAGCAAATTGTAATAAGAAATATCGATTAATCTATGAAAATAATGCCTAAAACTGTGCACAACATATTACTACCAAATTCAATACTTGCATTAATTGTAGGACCATCGCATTATGGAAAAACCAATTTGATGATAAGCTTAATTGAAAGTCCTAATGGATTGAAATTCAAAAACATTTATATATATTCAAAATCACTATACCAACCCAAATATATTTATTTAAAGAAATTAATTAATTTGCCTTTTCAGAAAATGAAAAAGTTCTTAGTCTGGCTAATGCCCATCCGCATTCTATTATAATGTTCGACGACGTTATATGTGAAAAACAAAATACAATAAGACATTACTTTTGTATTGGAAGAAATATATATATCGACTGCTTTTATCTATGTCAAACATATACAAAGGTTCTTTATAGTTTATAGAGATAAGTAGCGAGTGTTGGAAAGATAAGTTTGGATTTCTCGTTGTAAGTAATGATTTAATAACTAATGGACGTTATCGCAAAGGATTTGATAACTTTATTCAACTACAATATGCCATAAATATATAAAGTAGATCAACAGCAGATTGCACTCAAATATAAAGCAGATCGTTAGCAGATATACATCAGATCGCAAGCAGATTTCAAGCAGTATAAAGCAGATCGTAAGCAGATTTAGTGCAGCTTGTAAACAAATCTTAAACAGATTGTAAGCAGATCGTATACAGATATAAGGCAGATCGTTAATTGTATCTAATCACTTCATAATGGTTAAAAGCAATACCTTACTTAAGGATCTTGTAAAGACCCGAGATGTTTTAAAGGAAAAATTAAAAAAAAATTAAATTAAACAATACAAATAAAGTTAATTTGTTGGAAGATACTTTTCAACCTTCAAATAAAATAATCGGAAAAATTTAAGATTATCACACAGGTAATTTTCTGAATGATAGATTTCAATCGATAACGAAATAAAACGATTTTGTTTTTTCGTGTTAAATGAAACACTTTATATTATTTTGTGATCAATCCAAATATTTTATTTTTCGTCTAACAAGAAGACAATAAATTACTTTCACAGAAATTTCTAGAATGTGGTCTGTTAAAAATATGAAGGCTAGCTAAAACAAAAAGGAATTAAAAGATGGTGTTTTTACGTGTTGATAACGAAGCGCTTTTTTACTAACAACACACTGAAACGTGCAGTGCTGCCACATACTCCCCGGCTAGACTGAACCGAGCTCATAAGAATCGTATCGGGAGTCTTACTTGCCGACCAGAGCGAGTGGTGGAAGTCGATACGGGGTCAGGATTTGTTGACGTAGTTTTTTCGTTTGTATGTTGCATTTTTGTTGTTTCTGCTGGCATAGACTCTTTTGAATGCTGTGTTGTGGTAGTCGCTGGCTGCACGCGTGCTTCGTCAGCTAAATACGCCGGTTTGAGTCTGTCGATCGATTCATTGCTGTTCTTACTATTTATTTTTATTTTGAAAAATTTGTCACTTCTTTCCACAATTTGATACGGTCCTTCATATGGGTGTGATAAAGACGGTCGAATTGAATCGTTTCGAACGAATACGTGTGTGCACGTATCTAAATCAGGATGTTTAAACGTTTTAGCTTCGCCATGCCACGACGTTTGTTGAGGCTGGATATTCTGCATCGCCTCACGCAAGTCATTCAGTACCTCAGTTTCCGTCTTCATATCTGTCTGTGGGGCGAAAAACTCAGCAGGAATTCGTAACGTAGTTCCAAGAACCAACTCAGCTGGAGAGGCCGTAATATCTTCCTTGTAAGTTGTTCGTAGGCCAAGTAAAATCAGTGGCAAAAATTTCGTCCAACGATTCTGATCGTGACACAAAATTGCTGCCTTGAGCGTTGTATGCCACCTCTCAATGATGCCATTTGACTCAAACTGTCGTCCCTGGTCACATGTTATATTTTCTGGAATGCCGAACCGAGCAATCCAACCTGATATGAGCGCTTGGGCTACAGTCGTCGCTGATATGTCTACTATAGGTATTGCCTCCGGCCAGCGAGTAAATCTGTCTATGATTGTGAGACAATAACGATATCCATCGCTAGGAGGAAAAGGCCCAACCAAGTCGATGTTTATGTGCGAAAAACGGTTATCGATTGCTTTATATTGTTGAAGTGGTGATTTTGTGTGACGCAATATTTTTGAACGTTGGCATTGTATGCAGCTGCGAGCAAAGTCAATGCTGTTACGCCGAATATTCGGCCACACGAAACTGCTAGTCATCAACTTAGCTGTTGCTCGAGTACCCGGGTGCGACAGGTTGTGTGTAGCTTGTAAAAACTTTCTTCGTAGTGTTGACGTTATAAACGGCCGTATCCGCTCTGTCGAACAATCACAGTATAAGTGACTTTCACTTCCTGGAATGGCAAAAGATTTTAGTTGTATTTTATAAGGAGATTTACCTTTTAGAATAGCGTCGAGCTCTCTGTCAGACTCTTGTGCATGTGCGAGCTCCTGAAAGTCTATAGCCGGACTAATTGTAACTGTTGAAATTCTTGAAAGCATATCTGCGGTGATATTTTCTTTTCCTGCGATGTGCCTGATGTCGGTGGTTATTTGGCCAATCGCATCAAGTTGTCTTGCTTGTCGATTGTTTGCTTTTTCAAGTTTCTGTCGAAAGGCATAAGTGATGGGCTTATGATCCGTAACTATGTGACAATTGCGACCTTCCATCATATATTTAAAATGCGTAACCGCTAAGTAAATCGCGGTAAGTTCACAGTCATATGTGCTATAGCGAAGTTGAGTTTGGTCAAATTTTTTAGAAAAAAATCCGAGCGGTTGAATATGCCCGTTAACAATTTGGTGCAGTGCCGCACAAGCGGTGGTGTTGGAAGCGTCGACCCAGAGTGAAATTTCGGCTTCGCGTGCCGGGTGTGCGAGCAAGGTAGCGTTGGCAAGCTGAGCTTTGCATTTTTCAAAAGCGGAGATAGTTTCGTCACTCCATGTCAATTGCGTTCGATCGTTTTTAATGTTACCTGGTATCATAGCCAAGAGTGGAGCTTGACATACGATAGCTTGTGGTATATATCGCCTATAAAAATTGATTATAGCGAGAAATCGCTTTAACTCGTTTACCTGTGTTGGTGTTTTGTAATTTTTTATTGCCTCTACACGCTCTGGTAGAGTTTGTATGCCTTGGGACGTTATTTTATGACCGAGGAACGAAATTTCTGTTTTGCCGAACTCACATTTAGCAACATTAATCGCCAAACGGTGCGTTTGTAAGCGCTCAAACACGAGCTTTAAATGCACTCGGTGTTCATCTGGAGAGGCTGAAGCGATGCATAGGTCATCCATATACGGGAATACAAAGTCAAGCCCTCTGAATACATCGTGCGACAGGCGTTGAAAAGTTTGAGCCGCATTTCGTAGGCCGAACGTCATATACACGAACTCGAAAAGACCAAAAGGTGTTGTAATGGCTGTCTTCGGAATGTCGTCTGGGTGAACAGAAACTTGTTGGAATGCTTTTTGCAAGTCGACCTTAGAAAATACAGTCTTTCCATGCAAAATTGTTGTGAAGTCTTGAAAATATGGGAGCGGATATCGATCGGGCACTGTTATCGCGTTAAGCGCCCTATAGTCGCCGCATGGTCGCCATGTACCATCCGGCTTCTGTACCATGTGTAGCGGACTGGACCAACAGCTGTTTGAGGGTCTGCATATACCCAGTTTCATTAAGTTTTCAAACTCAGTACGAGCGGCTTCTAATTTTTCGGGCGACAAGCGTCGGGGGCGTGAAAAAATGGGGAATCCTGTTGTTTCTATACGATGCACAACAGAAGACTGAACAGGTGTTCCTTGTTGAACGAGGCGTGTGATATTTGGGAATTCTTTTAGAATTTCCACAAACGGTGTTGATGTTTGCAAAACTTTTATTGACGAATTTTTTTTTGTGTGTTAGAATACCAGTTGCATTGATCTGAGTTAAATTATCGATTAACCTTCTTCGTTTCAGATCGATGAGTAAATCAAAATGGCACAAAAAATCAGCTCCGATAATATGGGAGCTTACATCGGCGATTATAAACGTCCAAAAAAATTCACGTCGAAGACCTAGGTTAACTTTAATTAATGCCTCGCCGTAGACCTTGATTGTCGAGCCGTTGGCAGCTAAAAGCTGCATCTGCGTTGGTCTTAATTTTTGCGCTTGGAGTGACTTTGGTACCACTGATACATCGGCCCCGGAGTCTATCAAATACCGCACCTGTGCATCCCTGTCCGTGATTTGAAGGCGATACGATTTCGTAGCACCAGTAAACTCGCCAATTTCTGATGCTTGGTTGACTAGTCATTGTTGCTTGTTGTTGTTTCCTAATGTACTCGTAAAAGCACATGGTTTTCGACAGGTTCTGGCTTTTGCGCCATAGGTTCGATGGTACCAGCATGTTGCGTCACCTTTGTTGTTGTTGTCATAACGTTCACTGTGAGAACGTGAACGGGATCTGGAGCGGATCGTATTTTGACCTGATTCTCTAGGTAGAAGCTTCTTCATCATCTGAATCAGTTGCCCTAATTGCTGTTGCAACGAATTATTCTCATTGTGTTCTGTGTTGTTGCCGTGCTTTTTGAGGTTATGTTGACTTCGTCTACTGAATTTATGTTACGTAGACCGAGTGAATCAACAATTGCATCGGCAATGGTCGTTTTATCGGCGATGTCAACTTTGGCTGCTATTACAGCTGCTTGAGCATGTGGTGGAAGCCGCGCGGCCCATAAATCGATCAAAATATTTTCGCTTAAGGCGGTTCCGGCGACACGGCGCATTTCATTCAATAATTGTGACGGTCTCATGTCCCCTAAGGGCATTTCTGACAGAACACGTTGTAAGCGGCGCTGCTGACTGTCTGAAAAATGTTCCATTAGTTTGGCTTTGATGTAATCGTATCTGTTTTGCGGGGGTGTCGCATCGATTATTGAACGTAGCTCGCTCAGTTTTTGCGGCGGAACTTGTGCCATGGTAATGTTGTATCTAAGTTGATCGCGGTGTATACCAGAAGCAGCAAACCAAAACTCTAATGACATGAAATATGATTCTATGTTTGTTGAGTTCATACTGGGCGGTGTTAAACGGACAGCCGAGGCAGCGTCCACGTTGTTGGCTTGTTGCGGAATATCTTCCAGCGGCTTGTCTTCGTTTTTTTCGTTACCGCCGGCCATGTTCTGAAATTCTTGTGAAGGGTTCGTAATTGAATTGATCACGTCGGGGTCACCAATAAAACAATTTTGTTTTTTCGTGTTAAATGAAACACTTTATATTATTTTGTGATCAATCCAAATATTTTATTTTTCGTCTAACAAGAAGACAATATATTACTTTCACAGAAATTTCTAGAATGTGGTCTGTTAAAAATATGAAGGCTAGCTAAAACAAAAAGGAATTAAAAGATGGTGTTTTTACGTGTTGATAACGAAGCGCTTTTTTACTAACAACACACTGAAACGTGCAGTGCTGCAACAGAAACCTTTAAATAATAAAATTCCTAAAATTGATTATTATCAATCAGATGATTATCAAGCAAATGATAACAAAAAAGATTCGGAACTTCCAATACCGCAATCTGAGGATAGTTCTGATAATTATGATGATGCTTTGGCTTATGACCAATTAATTGAAAATGATACTGAAGATCAATTGATTGAAAATGATAATAAAGATCAATTAATTGAAAATTATAATAAAAAGTCCTTACTAATGGAAAATATAGAATTGCTCCTGAGTAATAAAAGAATAGATACAGTTTATGGATTCAACATAGATGAAAGTGGAAGTTGGCGATATGCAAATAATGAGCTAAATTTTAATGCGGATAATGGTATTAGAATAGGAAATTCAACGTGGAAAATGACTCCTGGATTATTTGAGATAAATTTTCATTCAATATCTCTACATTACACTAAAAATGATTTGAAAAAATATAAAGAAGTTTTATTAGTTACAAATGCACACAAGAGTAGTTATGAATTAGATGTCCTGCCCCAATTAAAATTCTCAAATTTCAGCAATTAAAATTTAAAATTGCTGAAATTTGAAAAATTTTTGTTTGGCGTTCTTTGATATGTTGGTGTGTGTTTGTGTGATTTTTTCCAACGTTATATTAAGGGCGTTCATATAGCTTTGTGGTTTTATTTTTAGTATTTTGTGAGTATGCGGGCGTGAGAATTTCTGTCTGTCTTTGGGAATATCTGTGTGTCTGTCTGATTGTGGAAATATCTGTGTGTCTGTCTGATTGTGGGACTATCTGTGTGACTATCTGTTTAATTTAATTAAGTCTAGTCGTGATTTGAGGTTGTTGTTGAAATAGTTTGATTTCTTTTTTTGTATGTGAGCTCTGTTATTTGTGTGTAATTTTCTCAGGCTGGTATTTATGTATATGTAGAAATAAATTGTTTTTCATGTAGACATTTGGCGGAGGAGAGTTTCTATCAGGAGTACGGTACGTAGTATAATATATTTGATATATCTGAATGGCCCTAATTTTGTGTGTTTTTTGTTTATAAAGCTTAGTCTAGACGATATGTTGAATCAGCATATTTAAATTTGTTATAAGTTCTTGCACATCGTGTAAACGCAAAATTTTTTCAGCATACGTATGTTTAACAACATTTGCTAACAGTTTGTTAACAATGTCAACGATTCAAAATAAGCCGATCCTTAGCTGTAATGCTTTTGCGCATCACTGTGTCCTGTTTGGTAATTATTGGCGACAACAAAAAAAAACAAATTGTTGAACTGATGGATATCCATACGTAAGAAATTTTTGTATAAAGATTGTTCTTCCTCTTCCAATTCCTTTTATAGTTTTACACAAAAACCTTCTTCTTGTCGTCGTTCTACCCATTTTTTTGCCAAACTCTACGTCTTTTTGCTTGTACTTCTATATCACTGTTATCCAAGATCAGCACTGTACAAGCAATAGCTAGTGATATTTCCTCCGGCGATATCATTTATGGTTTATTTTTTATTTATTTATTTTATTTTTATATTAATTAATTTTAATGAATAAATTATGTACGTATAAGTACATAATAATTAAAAAGTGTTGTCAAACTCACTAATTTCACAAACAAATATTTATACGACTCAGCATATGTAGCACCACATAAAATTCAACATATCGTATAAACACAAAAATCGTATGCTAACTCTTATGTTGACATTTCATTTGCTTACATATGCTGACATCAAAAAATTTCCTACTTTCAACATATCATGTAGACGCCAAACATATGAGTGTTAGCATACATATGCTGATTCAACATATCGTCTAGACTTAGCTTAACATGAATATTCAATTTGAGTAGTCATACATGAAATTCTTCTGAACCCTTGCAACAAACAAAAAAATCTGTGTTTTTCGATTGTTTAGTTGTTATGCTTCACACACACTGTGTACATGTGCACATAAACGCATGACAGTATTAATGCATGTATTCGAAAATGTGTGATTGTGTCGGTGAAAAGGAATGAAAATACAACAACCACACCCGTTTCTATCAAGAATTTTAAGTTTTAGTATTTTATAATATATAAGATATATTATGTACTTAATCGCGGAAAATACCATGAAATATACAACTGCTCTGTGGTGTATAAGAAGCGCTTGCGATTACTAACCGCTATGTTCTAGATATAAAAATTAAAAAAAATATATTTCGAAAAGAATTTTTTTACCCATATTTTAGCCGTTAATGGACCGACTTCAATTATTTTCTTAGAGCCTTATACAAGGGATCTGCTTATAAGATTGACAGTAGGATAGATAAAAAAACAATCGAATAGGACACATAACAAAAAAGTCTTTTAGCCATATCTCGTTAATAATTTGACCGAGTTTTCTAATTTTTAAACTTAAAAATTCTTAGACAAAATTATTCAAAATTTAGGTCCCTACGTTGTGTGAGGCCTTAGTTCTCGATATTCAACATTAGCAGACGGACAGACGGATATCGCTCATTGGACTTCTCTATCTATAAGGATCCATAATATATATACTTAATGGTGTCTTAAATGAATAATGATGAAACTACATATGGAATGACATAACAATAAGGGCATAACAAGAGTAACGTGAAAAATGCACAAAAAATAACTATGTATCATTTCAAAAACTTCACAATCAAAACCTTCCGATTCATCAGCCAATGTAATTTTGTTGTCCATGTTGCTTGTGTAAAAAGTGCTACCATTTAAGAAGATCGACTAAATTCGACACATCAAACTGAATTATTTTTAAAGGGTGTATTTATTCTTAGAGCTGCTAATAACCAGCATCATGGTATGACACAAGTTTGCACCACAAAATACGTAAATCTGTACGCCATCTCTAGCAAATACGTTTATCCATTTCACAAATAGTAGTTTTCTCCACTGTTTTCATATAACTATTTCTGGTTAAGGCCATTTCACACTATAATATAAGTATTACGTAAATTAACAAATACAACCCTCTTATAATAAATTGTTGTTGTTTTTTATGTTTTTCAAAGAACAATATCATAAGCGTTGCATTTTTGTTAAGTTACGTGATACTTGTATTATAGTGTGAAATGGCCTTTAACAACAGTGGAATGCGCATAGGAACAGGCTAATACCAACAATAATCAATTTCAATGTTCGAGAAAAAGAGCACGTAACCAATAAATATTAATCGTAGTTCAAAAAATTTTCAATAAAAAAGTGAGCATGTGCTTTTACTTTCTTTCACGTAAACTTGAATTCCCTTTCAGGCATAATCAAATTGTTAAAAATATCCACACTTTGTCATATTACTTTATATAGTATTTATAGCATAGTACACAAAATACCGGCACCTGCAGCGAGACATGCGTTTTAAATGGATCAATAAATGAGTGAGTGGTTGAATGATCATGACAAACGACGATGCTAAAAAATCAATTCAATGAACTTGCTTTGAATTAAACAACCTATGTTTGTCATCTTTCCGAAAATCAAAAAAAAAAAAAAAACAAAACGATACAAAATCCAAATGACAAAAAGGAGATTGTAAAACATGATTCTTGAAAACGATGATTCTTGTGTATGTATTCTGCAAAGTTAGATTACCCAGTGGTCAAATTGTCGCACACGACATTGTGTTAAACGGTACCTTTTCTCCGCTTACGATTTCCTGATTGAGCAAAGAATTAAAGAAGATCATCGTTTGCGATAATATAATTGACAAAGTCTTGCATATTGATGACAAAGCTATCGATTATGTCTTATATGCGTGGGAGGGCGACAATGTCTTTAATTTTGTATTCGCAAAAAAATTAATATGTTAATGTAATTTTATATGAAACAGCACTTCGCTGTTTTTATTATAAATCTTGTTATTTAGTTTTTCTCTTTTTTAATTAAAATTCATATATTGATATATCATACCTTCTCCTTGATGATGGCAACATTGATAAAATCTTAATATTCAAAAATGTTTGTGTGGCTAGTCTAGAACTTTGTGATATTAATTTTTGTGAATGTCAACTCATAAGAAGAACAACTTAATTCGATTATGGTGCTAGTCTAAAGAAAATATTTTTTATGTTTTTAACAAAATTTTATTTGGAAGCAAGAAGAACGTGCAAAAGATATGTAATATTGGTATATCATGGTTTAAAATTGTAATACGTTTTTGTTAGGATGGCGCAAATCTAATTCTTCTGCATGAAAATCCTGTCAGGGTGCGAGTGACCCAGCGAATATGTCCTGGCGTGTGGGTTGTAAGACCTCTTAAAAGCACGATCTGCCGAATATGGCATGTGTACTAAAAAAGTATGGTAGAGTGGACTAAAAATGCAACTGCGACAGATTTTTTGGCATTTCGTGTGGTCAGAATAGTATTTATTGTTAACCAGCACCAATGATGATAATATGTATATTGACTTTTCCTTATATTCACTTTTTCTATTCTCTTTTTGCATGTGTATATACAACAAAACAAACAGATGTTTGTGCATCATTTTTGTTTAATAGTGTGGCACCTAACACGCTATTTCGAAGCTATTTTTTAAAATCGGTCAGACTTAAGAGGCATATTGAACAAGTCAAGCACAAAATTAACTTTGAATCACTTTATACAAAAAGCAGTATAAAGAAATATGGTAAGAAACTACTTTTTTAATTACAACACATTCATACGTACATACAAATAGCTATAAACACATCCACGACAGCAGGCATAAAAAGCCGTAAAATCTTCTAAAACGAGCAACAAAAAAAAAGTCGATGAAACAATAAAAAATAGACCTAAAAATTTAATGAATGTGATTGAATATCATATTCCTTAAATTTATTTTCTTTCCTTTTTATATTTTTTTCAACTTTTCGCAATTTTAGATATTTTCACAATATGGGTGATTCTTTGTAATTTTACTACTTCATTGAATTGTACTTTTCGAAAAAAACATATCTTTAAAGAAGCAAAAAATCTGAAGTGGCATGACTGATATAAATTAATTAGGGCGACATTTGCAGCCAGCGGTATTTTTAGCCGTTTAGGCTGCTGTCGTGAAATATGTTTTGTATTTAAACCTCCAGTTAACACAACAGCAAGGTTATGGATAATAAAATGGATATATTCACAGCAAAGCATGCCTCAATATCTTCCATGTATCAGTTTTTCAATAAAAGAAACACAAAATTACGATTGCAATTGCTATCCAAGTTAGTTATTGTTATTGGTGACTGAAAATATTCAATTAAACGAGTCCACAGATGTCTCTAGAAATAATATATACCGAAATATGCATATACCGAGTTTCTGGGTTTATTTTTTGTAGAAGAGACAACTGCAGAAAAAGTTTATGAAAAATTAATCAGCTGCTTAAAAACGTGGGACTTGATCCAAAAAACATACCAGCTGTTAGTACAGATGGAACCAATAATTTATACCTATAAAGAAAAAGTTTGTACATATACATATTTAAAATCTGATCATCCTGACATAGTTCTAGTAAAATGCACTTTCCACCTTGCAGTTGTGCTGTGCAGACGCTTTTGAGGAATTTCCAGTTGAAGTGGATTATTTAGTAAGGGATTTTTTTTATTTTTTTAGCAGTCCACAACTGACCATCAAACATTAACGCGTATTCGACCTTATAAATACTGGCGTTGATTATATTAAATTTCGACAACTGGTGCAGATATCTGCAACCAAATGGCTTTTATACGGTCCGGCTGTCAAGAGTGGGTCGAACTAAAGTACCACTTTACAATAATAGCAACAGCTGAAAGAGAAAAATGGCTCAACAACAGTTAAATGCGTAATGTGAAATTCGATAATATTTTATATTTATGGCTCCTATTTTAAGAGAAATTAATAGAATGAATTAAATATAATGGATCCTGGAAGTGTTTACGATAAATGTCAAGTAAGTCTTCTTTCATTATCGTCAAGAATTTTAGGGCCATCAATAATGCCAAAATTAAAGAACGTAGATGATATAGAGAAAAAAAAAAAATTCATGGAAATGGATTCGGTATACCGGATGCCTTACTTTTTAAGACCCCCTACATTTACGTAATTTTTAAAAATTTTTTACAAAAAATAGAGCAAAGCTAAAAATGGTCAAAAATGGTTCCACCTATATTTTCTGAGCATATTTGCTGCACAATACTTTAAATAATTTAACTAAATTTAGCCACAAAACTAACAGGTTTTCTTGAAATATGAAGAAAGCTGTTACAATCTCATGGCAAAAACGAGAATAATTTTTCCCCACTTTTAACAAAGATGTATTCTAAATGTGAAAAGAAATAAATAATAAAAAAGACTCTCCAAAATTGTTTGCAATGGATTCGGGACATAAATTTGGAGAATTTATCCCTCAAAATTAAATGGACATACTTTTAATATATTAGGAGTCTATAAGCTCAAACGTTAAAACGTTTTCCAATCAATTTGCTTTAGTTAAAAACATTTAAGCAATTTTCTCCATGCTTATGGTGCAGCTCAATAGAACAGCAAAAATTTTGTTTAATTTTACAAGTAGTACGTACAACCTGTGTTAAATGCCAATAAAGGACATTTCACACTATAGTACAAGTATTACGTATCTTAACAAAAATGCAACGCCTATGATATTGTTCTTTGAAAAACATAAAAAAACAATAACAATTTAATTTAACAGGATTGCATTTGTTAATTTACGTAATACTTATATTATAGTGTAAAATAGCGTTAACCGGATATACTTATATGAAAACAGTGGAGAAAAATACTATTTGTGTAATGGATAAACGTTTTGCTAAAGATGGGGTTCACATTTAAGTAGTTTGTGGTGCAAACTTGTGTCATACCATGATGCTGGTTATTAGAAGCTCTTAGAATAAATACACCCTTTAAAAATAATTCAGTTTGATGTGTCGAATTTAGTCCATCTTCTCAAATGGTAGCACTTTTTTACACTAGCAACATGTAAAACAAAATTTAATTGGCTGATGATTTTGATTGTGAAGTTTTTGAAATGATACATAGTTATTTTTTGTGCATTTTTCACGTTTATTTCTGTGTATATACATATGTACATACTTATATACTTATATTTTTATGCAAATATTTAAGGCTCCAAGTACAAATTAATTTTAATAGTATCAGACAAATGGAATTAATTAAATAAATAAATTTATGCATATATTTCCTTTAACGTAATATTATTTCTTTTTTAAGGACATGTGGGATGAGATTATTATAATTGTAAATAATAAATATTTGGTTTATTATTTTTATTAATAAAAGTTTTTAATATATTTAATTTATAAAAATGTTAATATTTTTTTCACCTGGATTATAGACGACAGTTAGATTATACGTAAGTAAGCTACGTCTGATTTTTCATAACCAAATTTAACAGCTGATACCTCTTTTTCCAATTAAGAATAACGTGGTTGGCCATCTATGAAAGCAAAACCGTTCCCATTGCATATGAACTGGCATTAACTTGAAGTTGAACATCTTTGTTGACATCGTAAAGCTTGAGTACTGGTGGTTTGCTTATAATTTCTTTTAAGTTATCGAACATTTGATTGCTGACCCTAAAGAAACGAATTTGATTTTTCAAACAAAGCTCGCAACGGCGCACTGTGGCGCCTTTTCCCAAAATCCGTAGCAAAAATACAAAATTTTATGACAGAATATAGTAAAATGAGTGAACAAAGAGCTTCTTACTAATCCCAATTCAAAAAGTTGGTTTTCATTGGTCGACAATTTTTTAGAAAGCCAAAAAAAGGTTATATTAAAAAATCTTTAGAATTGAAGCGTCAGAAACATTGCCGTTTGATCATTACTTTTTTGGTATTGTTTTAAAGGTATGTGTTTTTTTATTAAAAAAGTAACAAAATGTTCATTAGATGCCTTACTTTTTAAGACACCCTACATTTACGTAATTTTTAAAAATTTTTTACAAAAAATAGAGCAAAGCTAAAAATGGTCAAAAATGGTTCCACCTATATTTTCTGAGCATATTTGCTGCACAATACTTTAAATAATTTAACTAAATTTAGCCACAAAACTAACAGGTTTTCTTGAAATATGAAGAAAGCTGTTACAATCTCATGGCAAAAACGAGAATAATTTTTCCCCACTTTTAACAAAGATGTATTCTAAATGTGAAAAGAAATAAATAATAAAAAAGACTCTCCAAAATTGTTTTCACTGCAGCACTTACTTGTTACATATTTTTATTGCTTCTCGTTAATACGGGATTTACAGAATGACTTTTTTCCTTGCAATTTTCTTGAATCATCTTATATACTTAGGTAATCTTAAAACTTTTTTTATAATGAGTAAAATACAACTGCAATTGTATAATTCAGTTAATTGAAGAATGGATTTCTGTTTCACAAATCAGGTAGTTTGAACCTTTTTTATTTCTTGGTATAAATTAAACCGCAATTGTGTAATGCAGCCAGTTAAGTTTTTACTTTGTAAAAGTAGTGATCAGTACCAAAACTTATACATTTTATTTTCAAGTGCGATAATGTCATTTCAAAATTCGGAATTGTTCTAGTTATTCAGAAACTCATAATGAAAATGTATTTAAATTACCACGAAAAGGATGCTATAATAAAAATTCACTTCGTTTACTTGAAAATTAATAAAAATGGTTTGTCTCAAACCGTACGACAAAAACCTTTATGGAAAAGAGCTCAGACTGGCTAAAACTTTTAAAAACATCAAAGAACCGCATACAATTTCTGACAGCAGAAGAGGAAGACCTGCAAAAACAATAAACGAGTGTTCGGAGTACACAAAAAAACGTAAACTTCAAAATGCCACAAAAGATATATCTAAGTCGCATCTTTCAGAAGCAATACGTCTTAAGTATGTAAAAGAAAAAGATAAATCAAGGTCTAACATTACAAAAGCTGTGGCGCTCGCAAGCCCAGATCGACTGCAGAGGATTAAAGACAGTATTCCAACTCCTCCAAATGCTTTACCCACAAAGTATAGCACAGAAGATGCCTTAACGTTATATGGACTTGGGATTGTCAAAGGAAAAATATTCTATTTTACGAAGCTCTTTAAAGAATCAAAATGTGAATATTCTTCCTGGATACAAAAAGGTTACAACTGCCAAAAAAGAACAGCGCCTAACGTAAAGGTTACTGAAGTATCGGTAGAGGTTAACCAGCAATACTTTATGGATCATACAGCCAAACGCCTTATTTGCCTGAAGAGGAAGCAGTATTACTTCCAGATAGGCCTACATTGATAAATAAGTGGATCATTCGGTCAAAGTACTTACAAACAAACAATATCAACAAATCACACAACTATTACAGATGCTTATGATTATGGCTTCTGTGTTCCTTTACGACAGAGAAGTTAAATCTCTGAGCATTGGAAAAATCCTCAGCCGCAAATTTAACTAAAGTCTTCTGTTCTTGAAATAAAGAGTGGAAAAACTGTGTTCATTGATTATGTATTTTGTCTTACAATGATTGATGGCAAAGTCTTAAATGTAATAATAGATACTTCGTCAACTTTGAAGTGTGCGATTTGCAAAAAGTCCCAGAAAGACTGTAAAAATTTTGATGAACCAAGTGATGAGCAAAACTATGAATATATAATTTCTCCGTTACGTGCCAAAATTAGGTGCATGGTGGTTATTTTAAAACTAGCGTATACAATTCCGCGGGAAGGAGAAGGTTTTGGTAAGAACGCAACAAAAAAAAAACTATATGCTCGAAAAAAAAAATTACACAAAATGAATTTCTTAAGAAGCTTTGTAAATGATGAGGTAACAGTCCAAATTAATGGGGTCGAAAATCATATTATAAAAACGTTGGCAGTTATACTAAATATTATAAAAACTAGAGATACGGTAAATGGCCCAAAGTTTCATGGTTATGTATCAAAAATTCTGTTATTAAATATTTTTTAAATATTCTTTCATTATTCTTTAAATTTCCATTCACTTCATTTTAAAATGAAAATCCAATAATAATTAATAAGAAAGTTCTGAAAGGTTACACTTATTTTATTTTCTTATTTTTTCTACATATGGTACTACTTTAAACTCTACGAATTTGTAGGACCTTATAACCTATTTGCAACAAAAAAAAGAATATCGATATATTGTAGCTTACGATATAATCATAGCATAGAGCTCGATATAATGCTTAAGCTCTCATTTTGTCATTACTGGAGTTCTACGAGTATAAGAAGCAACATTCAATATATTTTCCCTAATAATGTCGTCAACAGAGTAGATAAGAGACAATAATTATTGACATTTTCTTAACTGTGACATTAAAAAAATGCAATAGATACATGACACATTCAAACACGTCTTACAAGAATCTTTGAAGACAAGGTCATAGGCGAAGATTTGGCCAACTGGGAAACATCAAATCCAACAAACACGTATATATTTCTATTTCAAAAGTATGAGTGTGAGTCGAGTCCATTGATCATCACAAAGATGGTACGTGAATTGAGCATAGATTTTTACGTTTTTGAGCTGTCCTACTTTTCCATAAAATATTTGCAAAACGTATTTAACTACTTTAAGAGACAGACACTATTGGCATAGTTGACGCTTTAATAGTCGCTTGTGTACCAAACTACACGTAAGACATTTATTACGGCGACACACTCTTTCACGATATTTTTAATGATTTTTTAACCAAAATATGATTTTATGATTTCCAATTTATAGAAATTATGATTTTTTATTTCAAGTGTGTGCTACTTTCATTGTAATTGTACTACAAATTGAAGTTAAGTTTAAACCCAGCTTGTTGTTGGTTGCTTTTAATTACTTGACGCTTGTTACCCTGTAATAAACATTTGTGTATGTATGTATGTATCTTCATAAAAACGAAGAAGTATATCTGGGTGTTTTTGTTAAAAAAAATATTTCTAGCTCAAAGCTCACTGTAAATGAATTTGTTAAAATTCATAAAATCTTAAAATCATAAAACTTTTTCAAACTAATTTTGTCGGAGCAATGACGATATATACATATGTACATATATATATACATATGATTGTCACCATATAAACATAAGTACGTGTTTCGCTATAAATACTTTAAATAATAATAATTTAAATAAATATGTAAATATATTTTAATTATACATTTTTTGTTTTTATTAAAAAAATTTTTTATTAAAAAAATTTAATTTTTTTCCCATCAAATGCGATTTTTTTGTATGTGTGCTTTTCCAAGTTTTAGTAATTGTTTTTCCTCAATATAATTATAAAGCAACTTTACTAAATTTATTAATCGAGATATATATGCCTCGATATCTTATTTAAAAAAATTTCAAAAAGTTTTGTTTCTTGAGGGTTTTTTGCTAGTCCTTATACATTCATATGTACATGCATTTCATTGGCGCTTATGCCAAATCATCTGTAATCATCTTAAAAGGTATTCCCTTAATTTATAAAACAACTCTTGATTTGGCTAAGCACCAATGAAATGCATGTATATAGACTAGCTAAAAACCCCCAACAAACAAAAAAAATTTTAATTCATTATAAGGCAATGATATTGACATGTTTTTTAAAGTTTTCCTTTTAAATCCAATTGACTAAGAAATTAAACCACACATAGATTTATTTACAACACTATTTATTTATTCACCAATAAGAGTAAATACACACAGTTACGTAGATGGGGTCGTGTAACGAAATTCACGCAGCTTAGTTTCACACAATTGTAATTGCTTTTTCCAGTCCTTTTATACAAGTTTAACTCTTTTGAACGTTGTAGAAAAGGTAGAACTTCACCATAAGTAATAAGTTTAGCTTGTAATCAATAGCGCTCCCTCCATCTTTTATTGAGAATTTCATGGCCGTAGGTAAATAAAGGAATTTCCATCTACAGATGGCAATACAATGTTGTTGACGAATTCAATAAACAGTACGTTTTAAATTGCAATGTTATCAGTCGATGGCGCTGAACTTTATAATCGTTACACTGCACTGTTAATCTTGCATCAGAGATGCAAACTCTGCATCACGGATCATTTATTTATAACAATTTTTGTCTTTTAAGAGAATTAATGTTCCTACTATTCCTTTATTATGTTGTGCGTGATCGAGGAAGCTCTTCTTCAAATAACTTCAAGCCCAAACTCAATAGTTTTACTTGACTGCATCTCTTTTCTGTCCATTTAAATTTTTTTTCCAAATCGATGCTTTAGTTTAGAAGTTATTTATGGTGAGGAAGATGCGCAGTAGAAAATATTTTTATACTACTGAGTGCGCAATCTTGTTTTCTTGATTCATGATATTGCACGTTATGTTAATTTTGAGATCAGTGTTGCTCTGCTGTCAAAGCGCATTAAATTTATTAACGCTGTGTACATATGATTTATTATTATTTTATAAATATTATTATTATTTATTTCAAGTATTTGTGATTTTTTCGCTTTTAGCCGGGATATGGGACTCTCCACAACAAAAGTAATACAATGAGGCCCGCGAATGATCTCAGAAATTGCAAATTTGCATACTATATAGAATCTGCATTACCTAGAATTACCTGTTACTACATAAACAAGTAATTTATATTGCGACTGGCAAGCTGGTAGATCGTTCGCTTATTATATAATAGATTAGCAGTTCAACACCTGGAGAAACCTCCACGCGTGAAAACAAGTTCTTGGTGCGTAATGGAATAATTGTGCAATAAACCAATAATTAAAATATTTGACATCAAACGAAACCCGAATTCACGAATTCAGTGTTTAATGCAAATGGTAAAGCAAATAAGAAATATCGTAGCTTTTTTAAATCCAACAAAGTTTGACGCCAAACCATTTTTAAATACGTGACAGTGGAAGGCAATGACAAAAATAGCGTTGTGGAATTTGTGATCAACCGCTTCTATGAACACTAGATAGGCAATGCGATACTAACCGTTTTAATAAGGCCAAAAAAGCCTTTACTTAAAACTAAAGAAAATAAACAAAGAAAACAGCAAATCTTATTATGGAAGTTTTTTTAACTAGGATTACATATTAAGTTTTCCAAAACTTAAAATTTAAAACTTTTTCCATTTCCAAATTGAAAACGACTTATTTTAATTCTTCAAAATTTTCTCCTTTTAGTTTATTTTTTTAGTATAAATACGTTATAAGATCTTCGGAGTTTAGCAACGATTTTTTGATTTTTTTTAAAGATAGGAAAAGCAAATTTGACTAGGGGCTAAACTCTAGCATTAACGAAGCCCAATTTGTATTTAAGGAGGAACATACGACAATCCACCAAATTAACAGAATTAAAAAAAGCCTTATTTTGCTCGATTCCCCACCATACAATACTGAGAGGCATAAAGCGTGATTTAAAAACTTTTATAGAACATTTTTTTAAATAGGTCTGTAAGATTATATGTAAATTTCGTAACGGAAATTCTTTTATAGTATATATTTCCGACATTAAAGTCCTCAATGTGATTTAATAGTGATAATCAGCATTATGTTCATTATTAGGTTTTCAGTTACAAGTTGTGCATCATACTCAGTGTTGCCAGGAGCTGAAAAAAGAAGCTAAATCGGCTTTATGAAAGGGCCAAAAAAGCCAATTCGCCAAAAAATATATTAAAATTATTTATACATAAATTAACGTTTTATTTATTGTTAATAAAATATGCATAAAACACTTTTAAAGTTATTTAAATATATTTAAGCAGTATAGTCCTGAACAAAAAAATAATATATGAATAAATAGTACGTCGTCGATTTGCGCAACCGAAATAAAATAAGGGTTGTTGCTTTTACCGAGAAGTTGCAAAAGCTTAATATAATAATATACCATTTGACTTAAATTAATTTATTTTAATTATTTTAAAATAGGAAATTCATTTATTAAACAAAGCTAAAAACATATTTGTTTTTACATGAATGCTGAAGATGTGGTTTGAATTACACTCTTTAATTTTATGGAAAGTTTAAACTTTTTCATAAGAAATTTTATTTTCTGTTTAGGGCTTTATTGGCATCATCTCCTTGAACTTTTTGGGCTTTTGTAATTTTTACATTCTATGAAATTTAAAAAATTTTAACATTAATATTTAATATAAATATAATTTTTATAATTAGTTCACAAACGAGTTATGTGTGTATGAACATTAAAAACTACAGAAGAATTCATAGCCTCCTCTTTTATTCAAGTCGGTTAAAAATTATCAACAGTAAGGTGTGAAAAAAGTTTTACAGATAGGTGCCGCCTTAAGTACTTGTTAAAACATACGTAAGTGTATAGAGGAAATTGCTTAAAATTTAATAAAACAGAAAAAGTTGCATTTATCAAGACCGTTTTTTGAAAACAAAATTACTTGTAAAGACTGCAATGTAAAAATAAATGTTGCGCTAATCGTGGTGTTGCAATAATCGGCGGTTGCAAAATCGAATATTATAATTTTATTATAATAGCTAAATACTAGATTAATTAAATCAAAAAAGGGGTTTCTTTAGGTGCATTCTTAAATTGCCGCAATTCCATCCAAATCTCAACTCTTGATTCAATATTTGTCCTTTTGGATTTTAATCAGTTTAATTTTACAATGTTTCAAAGTTATTTAATGGATTATGCACAAAATGAAAATTTAAGAAATGTTTGCATTGTTTGAAGCTAAATGTAAAATAAAGAAAAGGCAAACAAATTTATGAAATTACGAGGCTAAAAGGCCCAAAAATGCTAAATGTACCATCTAAGAAACTAAACTGTCATCAATTAATAATAGAAATAAAGGCAAGTTTTTAATTTTCTATGAGTTGAGTGTGATGGCCAGTGATGCCCGTTTATCCTTTTTTTCTTGTCTTTTAGCCTCGGAATATACATTTTACATGGTTTTTTTATTATAAATTTAGTCTCAAGAAGGTAATATTTTTATTTTCTACCGAACCCATAAAATCATCTTAAAACCGAAAATTGTATCGAATGTATGATTTGGTTAATGTGATACTATCTATAGGGTCTTTCAGTTAGAGGATTCATTTTGATATGCATGGCTACGCTTGAATTACCATATTATTTTTAATAAATTATCCATCACCAATTTCCACATTTTCTGCTGAATATCCTCGATAACTTCATTTTTGACAAAGACCATATTTTTTACATAGTCCCGAATGAAAAAAATCGAAAGGTTTAAATTACAATATTTCGGTGGACACTTGTGATCGCCTCCTTGAGAAACCTCAGAGTCAGTCAAAGACCAACGAGATATCCCGAACATCATAGGCTTCAACAGTAATACTCTCAGTTCAGCGACGTACACCAGCTCAATTTTTCACATCACTGACTTGTCCCAACTGCTAGAATTTGTATACCAGTTTCACAATTGCTGCCCGAAAAGGTGCTTCAGTAAAAACGCTTTAGTTATGCAAACTGTAATCGCGAAATTTTCACCATATTTTTTAGTGAATTTTGATAATTTCAGTGCGACATATATGACAACCATAGATGCCTACTATTGAAAGGCAAAACGCGCCAACAGAGCAGTCAAAAAGAGCTAAAACGTGCTAAATTTTAAAATTAAAGTTTTTCAGTTTGTAATCCATTTATTACTCAATTTATACTACCAGACGTTTTTACATTAAAAAAAATAATTAATGTTTGATAAAATTATTTCGTAGAAATTGTGTACAAATATTTACATTAATTATATAACATACAAAAGCGTTAACATTTTAGTACGTATAATTAAAAAAAGAACAGTCATTTTCAAAAAGAGTTAAATTTTCTTCTTCTGGCCATACATATGTTTGTTTATAAATAATATCTTGACTTATCGTATGTTTCAATTGAATTTATTTTTGCAAAATCATTTGCTGGTTACTCGTAACTTGAAGAGCGTCGTTAAATGGAGTCATACATTTCTTATGCTTTTAAGACTCCGAATGGCGTACAAACACAAAATGCCTAGCTTTTATTATCGAATTACAATATTTACATAAAGCTTTCGATGGAACTTTTGTTGATTTAATCTATTTTTCAAATGCAGGATTTGATTCCCAAGGCTTTCTATAGTTCTGGCAGTTGTATTTTATTACAAAGTTGCAAAAAAAGAGTATCTGTATTTACGAAAAAACATAGTTGCCAAAAATGTGCACGAGTATTATCTATATAAATGACCCAAAGACAAAACAAGAGGCATGGTAGAATAATACAGGTAGTGCCAAAGCTACAACAGCACTGCTTATTATTGTTTTTAGGTTCGAAGTTGTCAAAAAGCTTTTTCTGCCCTATAAAGAATTTTGTTACTTTCCTTTTCTTATTTGCATTTGAAACAAATCTTCAAGTGTGCTTTTTTAGTAGTGTGGGTGTGTGTTATTAAAACATAAGCAAATTTTGACAGATGCGAACCCAACAAAGTCCCTTTTCGTTTCGACAATACCTGTATTATTTTACCATGACAAGAGGAAGAATTTACTGACAGATGCAAAAAGTGTCTTGTTAGCTGTTTTTTGAAAATAAGAGCTAAAGGGAATAATTACGAGTTAGGAATAATCAAAAGAGCGAAATCTAGCTCGAAGATATCTAAGTTGGCTTACTAACGACAACTGCTAACATGGCGGGCTACTGAAAATGAAACGTTTTATTGGACCATCCCGTAGTATTACCTTTCAGTAACGATGTTTTTCTTTTGTTTTACGAAATTTATACTACTTGAATATACTGAAAATGAAACGTCTTATTGGACCATCCCGTAGTATTACCTTTCAGTAACGATGTTTTTATTTTGTTTTACGAAATTTATACTACTTGAATATATTCAAATAATGTATTTGTTAAGTCGTGCCTAAATACAAATATTCTGTAATATTTGTGATACACTATTGAATTGAAATCAAAAGAAATACCTAATACTTATGTTATATATTGACTTATGAATTCAAAAATATTTATACTTTTATTGTTTTTTTTGCTTATGTACTTTGAGTGCATTCTTTTAATAACCTTCAATATGTTTTACTGATTTTATACTAATAATAAATGAAACGTTGATTTAGGAATAAACATTTTTCAGCCCTTTTTTAACTTTTACTTCTTGGCGATTTAGCTTTTTCTTTCCTTTTTGAAAAGCCGATTTAGCCCCTCTTTCCTCAAGCTCCTGGCAACACTGGTGGTGGCATAATATAACCATACAACAATCAATCAGCTTCCGTGGTACAGCAGGTTGGTACTACAAAGTATTATTAAATGTAAGAGTGCAATATACATTATCTCAAATAAATGCAGTCTAAAAGCCATAGTATGCAGAAGCACAGACAATCCAGCATGCAGACTAAAAGGCGGATACACAAACTGGCTAACGCGTATAATCAGGCGAACGAACCAAAAGTAGGCTTTTTCAACAAGCAACAAGAAACAAACACTCTCAGTCAAGACATGATTAAGATGGTGGTGACGATATGTGTGTGATTTAATATGTGTGTCCTTCAGTTGATAAATGGACTGGTGTGGCTCAGGTTGGGGTATGTGCTTTGGGCTTTAGATTGGATTTTAGAATCAAGTTTGTACTTTTATGTTGGTTCCTGTTTGCTAAAAATGTCCACTTTAACTAGATGAAAAATATGTGAAATATAAGCACAGTTTCTCATTATAGTCGCTAAAGCTCTTTGCAAACTGTGCCATGGTTTATCATGATAAATTTTTTCGAAATTGGAGTAGGGTAGTTTATCAAAGAACACACAACTAAGCTTTTAATAAAAGATGCATGTACATAAAAATACGATGTCACTGCCTTATAAATAAACACAGCATTGAAACAAAAATTTGTTGCTGGAGTATCCTTATTTGTTTTTTGTTTTATATTCCCTTTCAGAAGCTGTCAAATAGTTATTTGTTATGTTTAAACTCAATTTTTAACATTTTCATGAATTAAGTAACGATCGTGCTTAATATTGTCTACATATGACACTAGCAGATGGAGTGAAATGATGAAAACTAGTTATAAGAAAACCATGTGCACGCCACTGAAAACATACCGTTGTTATCTTGATTTGCAGCTTACTAAATAAGAAATTCGAAAACTTTACTACGATGTGAGTATTAATTGAGACCATATTACCTTTTTAGTCAATTTGAAGCAGCGTTAGGCACATCGAGAGAATTGAATAAATGAGAAACTATTTCATGCTTTACACTTAGAGAAATTTACTGATCTACTTACTATTTGTTATCAGTTTTATAAATTTAAATTATGTATTGGGTGAATATATCAATGGGCGAATGAATAAAAGGAAAAAAAAATATTTCATACTATAATTATAATCTGTAACGTGGTTGTACCCAAAATAAAAAAATTATATACTTATAATAAAACTAATTATCCATTTATATAATATAAAGCGTCCGCCATCTAACTTTTTTTTCAGCTAGTGCTTATTTCGTGAATGGTAACACTTAGCTCATGTCTGATTTGACAGATAATTACTTTTATTCTTCCGCTGAATGAATATGGTTGTGTATACGCTTGAACAACGCTGGGATATATTGCGATATTACTTTGAAAATCATGGTAATGTTGCAGAATGTGTGCGAAAATTGCAGATGAAGCTTATTTTGATCTTGGAGGGTATATAAACAAACAAAATTGACGCATTTAGGGCACAGAAAACCCGCACGCATACATTGAAAAGCCGACGCACCCAAAACGAGTCACTGTTTGGTGCGGATTTTGGTCCAGAGGCATAATTAGGCCATTTTTCTTCGAAAATGAGCAAGGAGTGGCCGTTACAGTCAATGGCGATCGTTATCGGGCCATGTTGAACGAATTTTTGTTTACAAAAATTTAAGAGGAGGATATTGGCAACATTTGGTTTCAACAGGACGGCGCAACGTGCCACACAGCTAGGCTTGCCAGATCTAATTTGTCAAAAAGCTTGACATTGACAAAAAAAAAACTTGATTTTGAAAAAAAAACTTGACAAATAAAAACACTCATACTAAATATATAAAAGAGATTTTTAGTTTTTAAAGAAGAACTTCTGGATAATTATTATTGGGAAAATACGAATTGAATTTCAACTTTTACTCGTAAAAACAATTTTGCTGAGAGGTTTTAGCTAGTCTATAATAAATAAATAATAATTTTCATAAATAACTTGACAATTCTTCAAACACATAGGTTTTATTTAAAAAAACAATGAAAAACCGCCTGTATTATTCCACCATGGGTATATCAAGTCGGCTAAGCTGATAGAAGGATGGCGCGCCGGTAAAACCCCGGCTCAAGCCGAATCGCCGCCGCCGCCGACGAAAAGTCCACGACTTGCTTCTCTGGTTCAATGTTGTCAATTTACTAGTGTTGAGTAATAGGGTAAATATCAGTGTTGGCACTTTTATAATAATTGTACAGAAAGTTATAGTTATTTTTTAAACTATAATTGCAGAAAAAAATATGTATCATATTAGTCCTTAGTTCTATTGATAGTAAAAATATGGGCTTTAGATTTGTTTTTTAGAAATATACACATACTTTTTTTAAGTATTATTAAATAGCTAGAATAAATTTGAGAAAAAAAATAACTTACAAAAAAGCTTGACAAATCACTTTTTCACTTGACACTTGACGCGCATTAAAAAACTTGACAATCAGGCCAAATCAGGCCCTTCTGGCAACCCTACACACAGCCGAAGCTACACTCGATGTTTTGCGCCTCTTTTTGAAGATCGCTTTATCAGCCGCAGAGCTGATGTCTTTTGGCCACCTCGGAGCTGCGATTTGACACCGTTGGACTATTATTTGTGGGGTGCCGTCAAAGATAAGTGTTACGCCGACAAGCCAGAGACAATTGACAAGCCAAGGACAATATTCGTGAAGCCATTGGTGAAATACAGCTGCACACAATCGATAATGTGCATAAAAATTGGACCGATCGTGTAAGCTACTGCATGGCCAGCCGAGGCAGCCATTTGAATGAAATTATTTTTCATTATTAACCGGAAGGATTGTACTTTCAAATAAAAAAAGAAATTTGAGAAAATATTCAGTAGTTTTTTTTATAGCATTTTAAAAAAAGCTATCTGGCGGACCCTTTATATGTATAAATATACGCATGTTTAAAAAAATTAATAAAAAAGTCATTTTGTAACGAAAAATCAAAGCTTCTCAGTGTACAAAATCAAATTGCGTATTCTTAAAAAGATAAAAACATCCGCAACAGACCTACTCTGTTGAAATTTAGCAAGCTACTAATTGAAATTTATGATTCTCACACATTGGTTATTATAATTAGGTGTTGCCCTTGTGTTTATTTATGAAAAAAAACTGCAGCTTTTTTTTTTGGGCAGTTTTCTAAAACGATATACAAATGTGTTTTCAAGATGTTGTAAATGGCATTAAAAAGCATACACATGGAAAAATATATGAATGCATGTGTAACAGAATGATCATATTTTTCTCATTATATGACTCAGTATCTCTATACGTGTATTTTCCCCATACGTGTATTTTTTCCATAAGGAGGCCAAATCTAGTGGGATTCTAATTGGTGTGCCAGAATGCACATACGTGTATTTTTTCCATAAGGAGGCCAAATCTAGTGGGATTCTAATTGGTGTGCCAGAATGCACATACGTGTATTTTATCCATAAGGAGGCCAAATCTAATTAAATTCTAATTGGTGTGCCAGAATGCCCATATGTGTATTTTATCCATAAGGAGGCCAAATCTAATTAGATTCTAATTGGTGCCAGAATGCCCGCAAATATACTACTGTCGACCTATCATTCAATGACGCAAGCATCAGCGTTTGGTCAAGACTCTAGAGTTTAGTGAATACTGGCAGTCGGCTAGAAATTAAAGACTTCCATTATAATCACAAGGTCCTTAGTAATCGTTATCATCTGACTGACGCTAATTTTCACTATCGCCTGCACACACAGGCAAAAAAAAATTGCTTTGACCACTTTACTTTAAAAATGTTCTTAACGGTCACATCTGACAAACATTTGCCGAAAAACACGTAACCAACAGACTAGATAAATTTGCATTTTCTTAAATTCCAATATTTTTTTATATATTGGTTCGCATTCATTAAAAATAATATAAAAATAGCATTTTGCGGCATAACTAACTTCATTTTCTGAAATAAAAACAAAGTTAAATCACACTAACCCTAAGCACAAGTAGTGGTTTCGTTTTTTTGGGTAAATGTTTGCCAAGTGTGACCGCACCTTTAGTTCTTATCGATAGTTTTTATTATACGGTATTGAAGAAAATGGTGTTTGTATACCGGTACAACTGAAATGAATTATGGTATTGGTTATGATGTCGGTATGCAACTTAAACGGTATTTAATTTGTATAGGTATTAATTACGATATCGGTAGCCAATCTTCCTATACACCTTCGATGCAATCTACATACATATATCTTTCATCCATTATGTATTGATTAAAAATATATATGTTTGCGTTTATCGTATAATATAAAAATAATAAAATAAAATAGATAGGTAGGAGTACTTATGACGAAATTAATACAAATCACGTCATGTCATTAAATAAAACGCGTGCGATCGAATTATGATTTCGATACACAGATATACAGCACAAGCAAAAAATGTTTTTCTTGGTGTTGTAAAAATGACTTCAAATAAGTGGTAGACGCTCGTTTACCACGGTTACGAAGTTTTTTCGGCTATTTACATTTACTACTCGTGAATATTGCAACCAGCAGTGCCATGAAGAAATGTTTTTCTCTATGAAGTTCTCTTTTTTTGTAACAAAAATTTGTATTAATGATTCTTTTTATGTATAAGTGTAGGAATATAATATGCTGGTAAAAAGAGGATGATTTGGTTTGTTAACTCTAAATAAGTATAACATTAAGAAATTTAAAAGGCCAACACGAGCTCTTTGAAGGATTGTACTTTTTAATAAAGATTAATATTGCTCGTTTTCAAAACGCTTTTGGCTACATTTATGATGATCCATATTCTTGTGCTTAACCAATTGAAAACTTACAGTAGATTTTAGTTCATGCATTAGCCTAGAATTTACTTGTTTAAGGGAAGTTGTTGGTTATGCCGATAGTGTTGATTATACTCACTGTGAACGAGTCCACGTGGGTGCTTACTTCTGGAACGGAATTCTGTATAACGCTTCAAAAAAATCTGCTGCAAAGTGTAGTGTAGCATCTATCTGATTTTCTTCCTGACGCAAGAATCATCCGCACTAATCAATTTTATTGTTTTTCCAAATTTTTTGCTATTCCAGGGAAAAAGTATTATTAGTATTAATAGTATTTTTCCAGAAACTTATGTTTTATTTGGTATCAATTAAAACGTTTTTTTTTTTTTATACTTTTTCCTTAAGCTACTTAGATCTTGTTTTCATGAGTTAAACTTTTCAAGTGTCTTTTGCAGCTCGATAGATCGTATGATCAAGTGCTCTGGTATATTATTACAATGAGAGTAACAGAATAGAGGGTAAAATAATTTGAGTTTATTACTAGTGTGATAAAGAGGGATAGTGATCGTGCGTTAAATCTGCAACTAAAGACAGGAAATATTAACATATATGGTAATAAAAGTTATGCGTGAATTTATGACCTGTGCAATTACAAACATGTTCTTGTGCATGCTCACAGATTGAGCATGAGAATTAATGCAAACGACAATAATAAATAAAATCTAGCATGAGATAATTTAAGAAGTAATCCCAATTGTTTCGATCCAGATCTTAAATGTCAATAAACAGACTTTAATCGAAACTATAACGTCAGTACTCGGTAAGTATTCCTGCCACATACAAAAATCGTAACATAGTATAACTCCTCCAAGGAGGGTACTGATACACTTCATCAAATGGTATTGGGTAGTTAAGTGTTAAAAAACTAATCCAATGCACACTGTAGACAAAATAACATAGATTGAAACCCAATGGCGAAAGCTCTTCAGCTTTGTTGGGCAAATGTTGAGTCAGTAGTAGAGTTTTGGGAGGAGGTGCGACAATTCAAGAAAGCGCTAAGAGAAAATCCTTACTTGATTACCTTAATCTAGTATTTAGCTATACTGTATTACCTTTCGGTACCGCTGAGGATGAAGCACTTTTTAGTACCATGAAAATAATTAAAACTAAAGAAATGAATCGTACTAGGATTAAAATGCTTGATTATTTATCTTTTCAAAAAATTTCAACAATATATGATCAAACATAAATGTTTCTGACGCTTCATTTCGAAAGTGTAAAGTTTTTTTTCAAAAGCAGCTATTTTTCTGCTCTTCGAGCTCTTATTCTACACATTTGTATGTACGTAATGAAGTGTATCTGTGATAGCGAATATGAAAGTATTTATTTGATGCAGCATATCTAGAAATGTCTTTGGTATGTATTGCATTGATTTGGAATGGAATTTGTATTCATGACTGATTCCAAAAATGAGATTTGCCTCCGAGATTTATTACTCCAAAGAACAACATAGTAAAAAATGAGCGCATAAAGAAATTGCGTAAATAATTTATTGTAAGTCCTGTAATATCGTCATTTAGTTAGTAGGTTAGGAAAAGTATTCTAAGACATTACAGACCTGCAATACATTTTTTATCCCGTGAACGTATTTGAATCTTTGGACATTAAAGACCAACTTCGAATAAAATTTACAATTCAGAAAACACTGAAACTGCTATCATATCATGCCACATTTATAAATTTGTCGTCGGATTCGATGATTTTTATTCCAAAAATTACTATTTTCAATAATCTATTCTGACTTTATTTTTATTTTGTAACCACATAATTATTTTTTTATTATCTTACCTCCTATTTTTATTTCTGTAAACTAAAAAGATTCAGAAAAAACTGCATTAATTCCTTATGATTTGGTATTAGCCCCAATATTTTTGGCACCTTTAAAATCGGTTCCATGTATTGATGCATCCACAACCGAACGTCCTGTCTCTTAAATACAATATACATATTTATTACATGGGAAACCAAAAATATTTTATACCAAGATTTTAAAATATGCTCTTAAAAATGTGCACATAGCCCAGCAAAATCTACTGAATCAGCCGAAGGCGAATTGTTATTGGGATTCCTGTTTCGAATCATGCTTCTATTACTACTACTTTCAAATCATCAAAAATTTGGTAAATTCTAGTTTAATTGTTTTAATGAGTTCAGATTTTATCATCCTTAAAAGTTTCGATATTGCTTACACGAAATCATTAACAAATTGATAGTCTTAAAATTTTTTCATTAGTTCTTTACCAAGGCCTATGTGAACACCAAATTTCAGCCCTCTTGCTAGTCCCCCATGTTTTGGAGTGGCTTAAGTACAAACAGGGGAGGAGCCTAGGCACTCCGTTTTTAGCTATAATGAAAGTGCCTGATAGAGGCGTAAACTTAGAGTCAACAAAACCTTTATAAAGAAAACTTAGCGAAAATTCGTCCGATCAGCACAAAAACATAAATATGAAAAATAAGGCCAAGTTTCTATTAATTAAAAAAAAAACAAACATAAATTTTGAGCCAAAAGTGGTAAAATCATAAAATTTATATATATACATAAATTTATGTATAAATATATATATATATATATATATATATATATATATATATATATATATATATAAATGAATTATTAAATAATCAGTTTTTCTTTTCAATACTGGACTTAACATTTTTCAAGGATACCTATGTATATTGAAATATTATTTTAATATTAATACAACAACATTAATGTTAATATTGACAACAACTGAAGGTGATCTGCAGAAGCTAAGAAAACAACTTCGTATTAACAAAAATTTATACACAATTCCTTTGAAAAATTTATCTCTCATATGTTCTTTTCAATATTGCTTTAAAAAATAAGAGATTTTGTGGTCTTATAAGGTTCACTTAAGGTTACAAGATATATTTAATATATTTTTTATGAAAGCTTTGAAGGATATGGATGGATGGATACATTTTTAAAAGGATATACAAGTTTTGGTAATCTATATAGTTCAGTCTAGCTTTAGGTCGACCTATCATTCAATGACGCCAGCATCAGCGTTTGGTCAAGACTCTAGAGTTTAGTGAATACTGGCAGTCGGCTAGAAATTAAAGACTTCCATTATAATCACAAGGTCCTTAGTAATCGTTATCATCTGACTGACGCTAATTTTCACTATCGCCTGCACACACAGGCAGCAAAAAAAATTGCTTTGACCACTTTACTTTAAAAATGTTCTTAACGGTCACATCTGACAAACATTTTCCGAAAAACACGTAACCAACAGACTAGATAAATTTGCATTTTCTTAAATTCCAATATTTTTTTATATATTGGTTCGCATTCATTAAAAATAATATAAAAATAGCATTTTGCGGCATAACTAACTTCATTTTCTGAAATAAAAACCAAGTTAAATCACACTAACCCTAAGCACAAGTAGTGGTTTCGTTTTTTTGGGTAAATGTTTGCCAAGTGTGACCGCACCTTTAGTTCTTATCGATAGTTTTTATTATACGAAATGAATTATGGTATTGGTTATGATGTCGGTATGCAACTTAAACGGTATTTAATTTGTATAGGTATTAATTACGATATCGGTAGCCAATCTTCCTATACACCTTCGATGCAATCTACATACATATATCTTTCATTCATTATGTATTGATTAAAAAAATATATGTTTGCGTTTATCGTATAATATAAAAATAATAAAATAAAATAGATAGGTAGGAGTACTTATGACGAAATTAATACAAATCATGTCATGTCATTAAATAAAACGCGTGCGATCGAATTATGATTTCGATACACAGATATACAGCACAAGCAAAAAATGTTTTTCTTGGTGTTGTAAAAATGACTTCAAATAAGTGGTAAACGCTCGTTTACCACGGTTACAAAGTTTTTTCGGCTATTTACATTTACTACTCGTGAATATTGCAACCAGCAGTGCCATGAAGAAATGTTTTTCCCTATGACCAGTGAAAATATCAACGGTTTACTTTATGTTATCTTTAATGTGGTATTCGTAATTAATTCACTGATATTGCTTATATATAAAAATGTCACCTAAAGAAGTGAATTTTTCAAAAGAAAAATTGTTATTGGATACCGTTTACAACAATTTAAAAATATTTAAAAAACCAAAATTTAAAGTGAATGATAATGTTCGAATAAGTAAATATAAGCATACATTTGAAAAAGGTTACACACCAAATTGGACTACAGAAATATTTAAAATTAAAACTATAAAAAATACAAACCCTAATACTTATATTTTACAAGACTATCAAGGTCATGAAATTAAAGGTGGTTTTTACGAGCCCGAGCTAATGAGAACTAAATTTCCAGACACATATTTAGTAGAAAAAGTTTTAAAACGAAAAAGGAATAAGGTTTATGTAAAATGGCTAGGATTTTCATCAGAACACAACTCTTGGATTAATATAAGCAATGAATCATAAAAATCATAACAGATGTTATTAATAATTCATTCATTCATCAGTCAATAACACTCACATTAAACGGAAACTCTTCATATCTTGTTGCAAACTATTTTCCACCGATGGAACTAAATGAAAATTATGTTTGTGGCTTAATAAGCTTTGACACATATCATTCAATTCCGAATGTTGATGTAGAAAACAATTTATTTCATATTGGCAATCATGAAATAGAAATTCCTGTTGGATCATATGAATTAGCTGATATAGCTGAATTACTAAGAAAGAAATATCATAATCTGAATGAGAAAGGAACCCTTGACATACAAGCAAATTATAATACATTACAAACATTCATCAAAAGCACAACTGATTCCATTTATTTCAATAAAAAGAACTCTATCGGCTCCTTATTGGGCTTTAGCGAAAGAGTATTAGAACCAGATATTGATCATTACTCGGATAAAACAATATATATAACAAAAATAAATACAATAATCGTTGAATGTAATATTGTAAGCGGATCATATATAAATAACATGTCTGCACATATTTTACATCAGTTTTCACTTAACGTTAGCCCAGGATATAAAATAACAGAGGCGCCATCGAATGTGATATATTTACCCGTGAATTCAAAATCAGTTAATAGTTTTGTTTTGAAAGTCGTCGATCAAAACGGAAATTTAATTAACTTTCGCGGTGAAAAAATAACAATAAGATTACATTTAAAGCCAATGAGAGAATGATTATATTCAATAAAAGTGAGTTGCAAAATAAGTCCGACTTCATTCTAGCATCAACAACAACGAAATACAAATCAGAAAAGTCATCGCGCTGTGAAAGTCAATCAGAAAAGTATAAAAGAAAAATTGAAGGTATTAGGCCTGAACTAAGTAACACTCTTACTGAAGTTAATAAAAAGTTTTTAATAAATTTGGGATTTATATTAAAAAAATAGAGCTAATCATATAGCTATCGAGCCTGAAAAATTCTATAAAATGAGTAATATTATTAATATTTTACAAAAACCACATTTGGATAGTTCAATTATAAAAAAGGAGTATCACAGCTACACATCATATCTACAGTCATTCAAAAATAATGATGAAATTCGTATAACAATTCAAAATCAAGATTTATATGTTTTACCAAGCGAAAGTCTTCTATACATTGGAGGGCTTGCAACAAAGGAAGATTCAACAGCTTCCACATCTATACGTCTCTTAAACAATTGTATTGCACATCTGTTTGACGAATTCGATATGAAATCAATGGTGTAGAAATTGATCGTACACGTCATTTGGGTATTGCAACAGAATTAAAAAACTTTGTGTCGCTGAATAAGTCAGAAAGTGATAATCTAGTAAATGCAGGATGGTCGCCACTTAATAATGATGATCTTACACTTGTAGACGGTTATTTCAATTTCTGTATGCCACTAAAATTCTTACTTGGATTTGCTGAAGATTTTAATAAAATAATAGTTAATTCTAAACATGAATTGATTCTTTTGCAATCTAAAGATGATAAACAAGTTTTAAAATCTAATGTATCAACCGAAAAAACTAAGTTGTCTATTTTAAACATTTCTTGGAAAATACCACACATTCAACTTGCTGACGCTTACAAATTGCAGATGTTTAAAACAATTAACAATCGCCATCCTTTAAATATATCTTTCAGAAGTTGGGATATGTATTACTGCCCGTCACTTCCAGAAAGTAAAACGGTTTTATGGAATGTTAAGTTAGCCAGCGAAAACGAAAGACCACGTTTCCTACTTTTGGGTCTTCGAAACAGTGCCAACAAATTTCAACATTGTGATTTGACAGATATAAAAGTACATCTTAACTCTGATACATATCCCTATGATGATCTAAACCTAAAATTTGATAGAAATCGTTTTGCCATACTATATGATATGTATTTGAAGTTTCAATCAACTTATTATTCACGCGATCCTCAACCACTATTAACAAGAGAAAATTTTAAAGCTTTAGCTCCAATAGTTGTATTGGATGTAACACATCAAAATGAATCAATCAAAACTGGACCAATCGACATACGGATTGAAATAAAAACCTTAAAAAATATCCCCGCTAATATGTCTGCTTATTGCTTAATTATACATGATAAAATGTTTGAATATATCCCCCTGACAAATGAAATAAGAAAACTATTGTAGATATAAATAAATTAAAAAATGGTATAAATATCTAATCTAACATCATTAAGGTTTATTCACAAACACTTTGTCTACATATGTAGTCATTCTCATTAACAAGGATGATTCTAAAAGATATGTACGATTTCTTAAAACGGTGTTCCCATATTATTTCCGATGAAGATAAAAATAAACTCATGACTATTCAATCACATCTAGAAGGGACAAATAATTTGAAAACAACGATAAATAAACATGGAGAGCATTATGACAATTGCTGTTGGTCTAATGAAAATGAGACATGTGGACCAGATACCTGTTCATGTGTACAACATAGGATACGTAATACTGAAATAGAGAAAGAAGCAACCACACTTATGAAATTTTATTACAACATATATAATATTAGCAAATGTAAAAATTGTAATTTTCAAAAAATCTAATTAATAAAAAAGAGAAATAATAAAATTTAGTGAAAGACATACATTTTAATTTTTATATATTTTTTTATTTATTCAATTATAAGATTTTCTAGACTAGTGGAATTTTATTTACTGCCTCCATTAATACATCATCTTGGCCATCATATAGGGCCAAGTATGATGCTACATCAAATGGAGGCAGCATAATTATTTCACTAATGTGAATAATTTCTTTCGATAATTTAATATTTAGAAAGATATCATCATCTCCATCGAGAAGATGATGATATGTTTCTGATGTTGTGGCTTCTGATGATATTGTTGCTGTTGTTTCTGTTGATGTTGTTGTTGTTGCTGCTGCTGCTTCTGCTGATGATATTGCTGTTCTTGTTGCTGCTGATATCGTTGTTGTTTCTGATGTTGCTGCTTCAGATGATGTTATTGGTGTTGCTTCTGCTGATGTAGTTGTTGTTTCTGATATTGGTGTTTCAGATGATGTTATTGGTGTTGCTTCTGCTGATGTAGTTGTTGTTTCTGATATTGCTGTTTCAGATGATGTTATTGGTGTTGCTTTTGCTGATGTAGTTGTTGCTTCTGATGATATTATTATTGCTGCTTCTGATTCTGCTTTTTTTAAATTAGCCTTCATAACTTTATGGTACAGCGGAGTGTTCCATATAGGCTTTCTTAATACAACGTTGTGTTGTTTTAAACAGTGTCTTTTTTTGTTCCACCATGTGGAAAAACTAATTAATTTACATATTTCGCAAATATATTTTTTACATTCCATGTTTAAAGTTTTATAAATCTTTTTACGTCGAATAATTTCACATAAATCTTACTATGTGTAATAATTTCACAGAACTAGAATTTTGTTCGAAAAAATAGCTGATTTTATACTTTTCTAGAGGCACTACTACATACACATATACTGTTAATCACCCTTGTTTAAAAATTTTTCTTAGGTAACAAAAGCATCATAACACATTTATGAGCTCATAAAATATTGCATTTAAACATTGAAGTAGAAAAAAATGTGTGTCCTTCAATAAAAATAGTTAATGCACCCACACACTACGACAAAAATAAGTGAAAGCAAGCATACGCATGTCTTTCGTTCTTAAGAAATTTTCCTGAAACGGATTTTAAAATTTTATTGCCTTTCCATACCCTTTTTTTGCTTAAGTAACAAACATACCATACCAGATTTATAGCCTCATAAATTATTGCATTTTAAAACATTGAAGTAGAAAAAAATGTGTGTCCTTCAATAAAAATAGTTAATGTACCCACACACTACGACAAAAAATAAGTGAAAGCAAGCATACGCATGTCTTTCGTTCTTAAGAAATTTTACTGAAACTGTGTCCTTCAATAAAAATAGTTAATGTACCCACACACTACGACAAAAAATAAGTGAAAGCAAGCATACGCATGTCTTTCGTTCTTAAGAAATTTTACTGAAACTGTGTCCTTCAATAAAAATAGTTAATGTACCCACACACTACGACAAAAAATAAGTGAAAGCAAGCATACGCATGTCTTTCGTTTTTAAGAAATTTTACTGAAACTGTGTCCTTCAATAAAAATAGTTAATGTACCCACACACTACGACAAAAAATAAGTGAAAGCAAGCATACGCATGTCTTTCGTTCTTAAGAAATTTTACTGAAACTGTGTCCTTCAATAAAAATAGTTAATGCACCCACACACTACGACAAAAAATAAGTGAAAGCAAGCATACGCATGTCTTTCGTTCTCAAGAGTTTTTCCATACAAACAAATGTTTAAATTTTACTACCTTGTCATAGAAAGACTAAAAACAACAAATGAAATAAAATAGGAAATAATGCAGCATATTTTTGACCTTATTTCTTGCTCATGCATGTTTAACTTTTCAATTAATTTTGAATTGTTCTATACTTTTTCTTAAAATGCAAGCCTACGCATGTCTTAAAATGAAAAATAAATATATAAAGCGAATAAAATGCAAGTCTACGCATGTGCAAAAATAAATACATAATCGAGATTCATTTCACATTGCCACATATGTACATTTATTGTTTTATAATATACAGATTTACAACATTACAAAACTAGTTTTGTTTATTAAAAAAAATTAGCTGTAGTTTAGTTCGAATATTGCAGAACCATTTGGCGATTGTCGTCCTTTGTAAATAATTGTCCAAATTTTTTCATTCATATTGGCTAAGTAAGGATCCTCTCTGTTTAAATATTTAACCATTCTTTGAAGTAGATAAAACCATTTATTGTTCTCCAAATATGCTATGACTTTGGATCCATATTGTGTAACCTTCCACTCAAAATTTAAAATTTTTAATCGTTTATTTAAGGGAATATCATCAATTTTCGTGTACTCTGATTTTATTCCTTGGGCTATGTTAATTAACTGTTGATAGATCTAAAAGCAATCAAATAAAAACAATCATATAATATGTATAAATATTTGTATATTTTTTCTACAGCATCTATATAATAAATAAAAAAATTTTTATATATTATAAAACTGTATACTTACCATTTTGTTTGATGCGAAAAGCTGCTTTAACTTTTGTTTAATGTGATTTCAAGTAACTGTGAAGAACAATAATAAACAAAAAAATCTGAACGTTCTTTTATATCAATTTGTGCTGGATAGTAAAACTCTTATTTTAGGTTTTAATAAAAACTACTCAAATGAGAATCTCATTGACATGGTGCGAAAAAATATCTCATTTGAATTTCTCATTATTGTAAAAGCATACACATGGAAAAATATATGAATGCATGTGTAACAGAATGATCATATTTTTCTCATTATATGACTCAGTATCTCTATACGTGTATTTTCCCCATACGTGTATTTTTTCCATAAGGAGGCCAAATCTAATTAGAATCTAATGGGTGTGCCAGAATTCCCACAAATATACTACTGTCGACCTAAAGCTAGACTGAACTATATAGATTACCAAAACTATATCCTTTTAAAAAGGTATCCATCCATCCATATCCTTCAAAGCTTTCATAAAAAAATATATTAAATATATATATGAGAGATAAATTTTTCAAAGGAATTGTGTATAAATTTTTGTTAATACGAAGTTGTTTTCTTAGCTTCTGCAGATCACCTTCAGTTGTTGTCAATATTAACATTAATGTTGTTGTATTAATATTAAAATAATATTTCAATATACATAGGTATCCTTGAAAAATGTTAAGTCCAGTATTGAAAAGAAAAACTGATTATTTAATAATTCATTTATATGTGTATATATATATATATATATATATATATATATATATATATATATATATATATATATATATATATATATATATATATATATATATATATTTATACATAAATTTATGTATATAAGTTAATGAAATAAATATTTCATTTTTCGCTGGGTTAATTTGTTGTGCTTACCTTTGATTTTTTTTATGTTGCACACGCCACATGTTGGAGTTCATTTTTCTTTGTTCCAATTAATACGAAACTGCTGACACTATGTCTGCTGTTTCGAAATTGTAGTGTTTTTAAATAAATAATATTTATTAGAGTAAGCATAATTGTCAATTATAAAATTATTCTTTTGCTAATAAAAAGTTCAGTTGAAGTCAAGTACTCAAACAAATGTGTTGTTGATTTTTAAACGCTAAAAAGATTAACTGGCGCCCAACTATAGAAAGAACCCTCAAGTAGTGTTTACAATATAAAACCCTCAAGTAGTGTTTATTATATAAAAAAAAAGAAGAACCCTCAAGAAGTGTTTACAATCTAAAACCCTCAAGTAGTGTTTATTAAATAAAAAAAGAAGAACCCTCAAGAAGTGTTTACAATATAAAACTCTCAAGTAGTGTTTATAACATAAAATTTTAATATAAGTGACAAACACAAACTAAACAAAATTCTAAACTTAAAAGTGAACACAAATTCGTAAAGAAAAAACACTTAATTTATTTAAATAAAATCTAATCCTAATACCAAAAACTAATTTAAAACTAATAATTTGAACCAATGTGAAACATTTAAAGTTAAAATATTGAACAATTTTAAATAAACTAAAAACTAATGGTAAATACTTAAACAAAAGAAACTTTACAAATTGAAAATCAAAAAAAATCTAACAATATAAGGAACAATTAAAATAACAAAATAAACGATCAACAAAGTGAATAAACTCATCAAAACAAAATAATTTTCTTACAAATTAAAAATTACAAAATCTAACAATACAAGGAATAATTAACAAAGTGAACAAACTCACCTTTTACCAAACCATTTGAATTGATCTACTTGGAATCAAGTCACCAAGCAACGAATTTTGCTTGGGCAGCACATCAGTGAAACATTGAAGCAGTCATCTGTAACCACTAAACACCATTTAAACAGTCATCTGTAACCACTCAACATCTTTGAAGAAGTCATCAAATATGGAACCAATGACAATAATTTATTTGTAAGTTCATATTAGTTTTTTTAAAGAATAAATTTTCTCCCAAATAAAATAGTATACTTTTAATATAATTTTTAAAGAAAAAGATTTTTTTTAAACCCTTTATTAAATTCATTTGTTCAAACCCCCTTAAACATTGCCCTAAAATGGCCAACCCAAATAATCTAATAAGGCCACCAATTTTAAACGCTCCACAAAACCCTAATCCCATTAACCCCCCCAATTCCCCAAATGCGATAAATATTCCTCAGATGGAAGCGGCTATAACGGATCTAGTTACCCGATTATTTAGGGAACAATGTAGAAATTTGGTAGGGAATAGTGCGAACCCCAGTCCAGACTTCATATTAAGGGACCAGGAGATAGAGGAGCAATATAGAGGTAATCTTGGTGACCTCGATAAAGTACCAGACGTGGTACGTTGCCTGAGGGAATTTTCTGGTAACGCGTCGGAATTTAGCTCGTGGAAAAAGAGCGTCGAAAGAGTCCTGAACCTTTACGAAGCGGAAAGAGGAACACCAAGATATTTTGGAATCCTCAACGTGATAAGGAACAAAATAGTCGGAGCCGCAGATTCAGCGCTTGAGTCCTATAATACGCCCCTCTGCTGGCAAGCAATTTCACGTGCCTAACATTACACTACGCAGATAAAAGAGACGTAAGTACCTTGGAATACCAGATGACAACTCTTATTCAAGGGAACTCTACGGTGCAGGACTTTTATCAGGAAGTATATTCACATTTATCCCTGATCATAAATAACATCACTTGTATGACCATTGGCAAATTGAATAAAAATTCCCGAAATCCACAGATAATTTCTAAAAACCGGAGCTATGGAAACCCTGCACATTATGGATCGATGAAACCTTCTCCACAGAACTCACATATAACCCCAATACAATATCCTACCCAATATCAAAACCAGAACACAAACCATTATCCAAACCAATATACACCTCGAAACCCAATACAATATCCCACCCAATATCAATATCAAAACTCAAATCAATATACACCCCAGAATCCAATACAATATCCCACCCAAAACCCCTACCCAAACCGATACCCAACTCAGCACAATACACCCCCACAAAGACCAAATGCACCAAAACCGCAACCAAGTCCTATGCCCATGGAAACCGATACCATCCAAACAAGGAACGTCAACTATATGAATCGACCAAGACCCAATGACAGATTTACAGGGAAAAGACCAATGGAACAATCTGCTTCTAACGCCCAGAAATTCCAGAGAAATTTTAATATCGAGACTACTAATAATGAAATCGAGGAAGAAGCCGAATATAACAACCAAATACAAACATATGAAGAGACACAACAGCTACAACCATTTAACGAATACATCAATCAATTTGAAACATACGAGCCTAATAATCAATCAGAACCAATTGGTGAGGAAGAATTTGCCGACATCCATTTTTTAGAATAAACGACTCGTCTTTGCCATACTTCGAGGCCAAGACGAAAGATGGCAGGATCCTGAAGATTCTAGTGGATACAGGATCAAATAAAAACTACATCCAAACTCAACTTATAACATCAGCCAAACCTAATGAAAAAATTTTTTTGCAAATTCCGGCGGAGGAAAAGTCTTAATATCCCATCACACCTTCATTAAGCTTTTCGGATTAGAATCTACAAAATTGAAATTTTTCGCCCTACCAACTCTCAAGTCTTTTCACGCTATACTAGGAAACGACAGCCTGAAGGAACTTTCGGCCGTTATTTATACGGCAGAAAGCCTGATGACCATCAAGGATAACATTAGAATAAAATTAAAACAACAAGCTTCCGAGAGTGTGAATAATATTCTACAAAAAACAAATAACATCCCAATAAGAACGGAACATATGACGAAAGACCAGAAACTCGGAATAGAAAAATTGGTAACGGAATTTCCAAACCTTTTTGCTGAACCAAACGAACGATTAACTTACACAACCACAGTGAAAGGAGAAATAAAGACAACAACAGATAATCCCATCTACTCTAGATGTTACCCTTACCCGACACACCTAAGGGAAATAGTAGAACAACAAATCAAGGAAATGCTGGACCAAGGCATCATACGACCGTCAAAATCCCCATACAACTCACCAGTTTGGGTTGTACCCAAAAAAATGGACGCCTCGGGTATAAAAAAGTATAGAGTAGTGATCGACTACAGGAAGCTTAATACGATAACTATCCCGGATCGATATCCCATACCCGAAATTATTGAGGTCCTTGCCCAATTGGGGAAAAATAATTTCTTTTCAGTGTTGGATTTGAAAAGCGGATTTCATCAAATCCCGTTAAAGGAAAAAGATATTGAGAAAACCGCATTTTCCATAAATAACGGAAAATACGAATTTACCAGGTTACCGTTCGGATTGAGAAACGCACCCTCAATATTTCAACGCACCTTAGACGACATCTTAAGGGAACATATTGGAAGAATATGTTACGTCTATATTGACATATCATATTTGGAAAAGACGAGAAAACGCATTTCGAGAATATTAGGAAAATATTTAACACTCTGGAATCAGCTAATGCAACTCGACAAATGTGATTTCCTGAAACCGGAGGTGGAATTTTTAGGATTCCTGATTTCCACGTCGGGAATACGGGCAAATCCGAAAAAAGTAGAGGCAATAAATAACCTTCCTGTACCAAAGACTTTGAAGGATCTCAGATCTTTCTTAGGCATGTCGGGATTTTATCGCCGCTTCGTTAGAGACTATGCCAAGTTGGCAAAGCCCTTGACGGCTCTTTTGAGAGGGGAGGAGGGACGAATGTCCAAATTTACCTCTAGCAAAATAGCCATCGATCTGGATGACGGAGCACTGAAGCATTCAACAAAATAAAGAGGACACTAATAACAAAAGACGTCATGCTGGCATATCCCGACTTTCGCAAGGAATTTCAACTAACGACAGATGCTTCAAATTACGCAGTTGGCGCTGTACTAGAACAGGAAGGCAGACCAATTACGTTCATCTCAAGAACGTTGAATAAAACCGAGGAACACTATGCCACAAACGAGAAGGAAATGCTGGCAATTGTGTGGGCACTTAAAAGCCTAAGAAATTACCTCTACGGAGCTGCAAGAATAAAAATACTCACATATCATCAACCGCTGACACACGCCTTGACAAGTAGCAACACTAAAAGCAAACTCAGGCGATGGAAGGCTACACTGGAGGAGTATAATTATGTACTGCAATATAAACCCGGAAATACCAACGCAGTAGCGGATTCTCTATCCAGACTCCCACAGGAAATATGCGCGATGAACTCAACAGCGGCCACCCAACATAGTAACCAAAGCTCTCCAGGAAATTCTATCCAGTATACAGAAACACCAATAAATGCATTTAAAAACCAGATTATTATAGAACCACATAACGTTTCATCATACGAATTCCAAATAATCTTCCCAACCTATCACAGACATATAGTGTCAGAACCGCATCTTTCCAAAGAAAATTTGGAAAAGATCCTTGAAAAATATCTCAACCCATCAGTAACAAATTGCGTAAAGACTACAGACGCAATCTTGGGGAAATTGCAGGAAATATTCGCCAATTGGTTCCACAAATATAAAGTCCTTTACACAAGGAAAATGGCCTTCGATGTTCTTGACGAATCTGAACAGGAAGTGGAGATAATAAATGAACACAACAGAGCCCATAGGAGCGCTAATGAGAACAAAGCACAGATCCTGGAAAGGTACTATTTTCCCCAGATGATGGCAAAGATAAAGAGGATAACAAAATCGTGCCGAATTTGTAAGGAAAACAAGTATGACCGACATCCTAATGATATTTCTTTACAGGAGACTCCAATCCCTCAATATCCCGGTCAAATAGTGCACATATGCTAAACTTTGGTATGCCCGAATTGGTAGTAATGGACAACGAGAAATCTTTTAATTCCAAGGCAATAATATTTATGCTCGAGAATCAATTTAACGTAAGGGTATTCAGAATCCCACCATATGCCAGCACGGTTAATGGCCAAATCGAGCGATTTCATTCCACCCTTTCCGAAATTATGAGGTGCATAAAGGCGGAGGGAACTCAAAATGGATTGTCCGAACTTCTGGACAAATCGGTTTATGAATACAATAATACGATTCATTCGACTTCCGGTAGGAAACCTTTTGAGGCATTTTTCGGCAGAAAACTTGTCAATGATCCTGTGGAGTGGGAAAAGAGTAGGGTTCAAATGGTGGAAAATTTCAAGGGTCGACAGCGGTCTACCCTGGAATATCATAATACGAATAAAAAGGAGCCGAAGGACTACAAAGTGGGTGAGCAAATTTTTGTTAAGGAGAACAAGAGATTGGGGACCAAATTGTCTAAGAATTATAAGAGGGAAGTAGTAAAGGAGAATAAGCATATCCCATCCCTTACATCCCCTCCTAATCCTAGAAATTTCCCAATTACAAGATAAATTGGACCAATTAAAACCAAGATCCAAAAGATCTCTTAATTTTATAGGTTCGGCATGGAAATGGATAGCAGGTAATCCTGACCATGAAGATTTCGAGATAATAAAACAGAAAATAAATAATGTATTAGAAAACAATAACAGACAAGTTATAATTAACAAATTATTGGTAAATAGAATAAACGAGTTAGCCTTCAAAATGAATCAGATCGTAAAAGTCGTGCAAGAAGAAACACGAACCCTCCAAAATCTAGATATCACTGAATTTAAATTCAAACTAGAGATGATAAAGGAGGAAATAATAAACCTACAATATGCCATTCATTGGGCCAAAGTAGGAGTAGTTAACTCATTTATTCTATCCCATAACGAGATGAAAACAATAGAAAATTTATTTGTAAATAATAAAATTCCTTACTTAAATATAGAGGAAATGCTAGAGTTTAGCGAGATAAGAATAGCGTCAAATAAGAATTCTCTAATTTATATCGTCAGTATCCCGACGACTGGTAATGAGATATGTAATAGGCTATTGATAAGACCTGTGAAAATTGAACAGATTGCTACTAAAATTAAATTTAATGAAGTACTAAATTGTAAGAAGAAAATGTTTGGCGTAAATAATAAATGTAAGAACTACAACATGTTGACAATGTGCAAGGACGAAGATATCGAGGATATCAGTGGTTCGGAATGCCTACCCAATTTAATCCATAGCAAACCCTCTAACTGTACTTTCATAAATAACTCTCATATCCCCACTGTACAGGAAATACTCCCTGGTACATTGCTTCTAAACCAATTCAATGGTACAATTATCATAAGCCAGGAACCTTATGACTTGACTGGCACCTTCATCATTAAATTTCATAACGAAACAGTGCTGGTGAACGGGACTACTTCTTCATTTTCAGAAATCAATTTCTCTGACCCATTACCAGCCATAGTACAATCAATAACTGGAAACCCACATGCGGAGGAAATCCTCTCGTTAGAATTGATTAAGGAAATGCACACCAATAATACAGAAGCAATACAACTTCTGGACGTTGAGACTAAATTAGGTAATGCTATTGCCTACGCCTTAGCTATTTTCACATTAATCACAATGTTGTCCGTCTGTCTGAAGAAAAAGTACGATAAAAAAGGTTACAGTGTCCAAAAATTATTAGCATTAATACTTCAAATACTCCAGTACCACCACAGAATATTACTGCAGGTGCAACCGAGTTTACAGGGCATCCAATAGAGAGAATTGGTCAGATCCCTTATTTTTGATTGTGGACAATCAACTTAAAAGGGGAGGAGTTAATGAAATAAATATTTCATTTTTCGCTGGGTTAATTTGTTGTGCTTACCTTTGATTTTTTTTATGTTGCACACGCCACATATTGGAGTTCATTTTTCTTTGTTCCAATTAATACGAAACTGCTGACACTATGTCTGCTGTTTCGAAATTGTAGTATTTTTAAATAAATTATATTTATTAGAGTAAGCATAATTGTCAATTATAAAATTATTCTTTTGCTAATAAAAAGTTCAGTTGAAGTCAAGTACTCAAACAAATGTGTTGTTGATTTTTAAACGCTAAAAAGATTAACTTATATATACATTTTATGATTTTACAACTTTTGGCTCAAAATTTATGTTTGTTTTTTTTTTTAATTAATAGAAACTTGGCCTTATTTTTCATATTTATGTTGTTGTGCTGATCGGACGAATTTTCGCTAAGTTTTCTTTATAAAGGTTTTGTTGACTCTAAGTTTACGCCTCTATCAGGCACTTTCATTATAGCTAAAAACGGGGTGCCTAGGCTCCTCCCCTGTTTGTACTTAAGCCACTATCAGGCACTTTCATTATAGCTAAAAATGGGGTGCCTAGGCTCCTCCCCTGTTTGTACTTAAGCCACTCCAAAACATGGGGGACTAGCAAGAGGGCTGAAATTTGGTGTTCACATAGGCCTTGGTAAAGAACTAATGAAAAAATTTTAAGACTATCAATTTGTTAATGATTTCGTATAAGCAATATCGAAACTTTTAAGGATGATAAAATCTGAACTCATTTAAACAATTAAACTAGATTTTACCACATTTTTGATGATTTGAAAGTAGTAGTAATAGAAGCATGATTCGAAACAGGAATCCCAATAACAATTCGCCTTCGGCTGATTCAGTAGATTTTGCTGGGCTATGTGCACATTTTTAAGAGCATATTTTAAAATCTTGGTATAAAATATTTTTGGTTTCCCATGTAATAAATATGTATATTGTATTTAAGAGACAGGACGTTCGGTTGTAGATGCATCAATACATGGAACCGATTTTAAAGGTGCCAAAAATATTGGGGCTAATACCAAATCATAAGGAATTAATGCAGTTTTTTCTGAATCTTTTTAGTTTACAGAAATAAAAATAGGAGGTAAGATAATAAAAAAATAATTATGTGGTTACAAAATAAAAATAAAGTCAGAATAGATTATTGAAAATAGTAATTTTTGGAATAAAAATCATCGAATCTGACGACAAATTTATAAATGTGGCATGATATGATAGCACTTTCAGTGTTTTCTGAATTGTAAATTTTATTCGAAGTTGGTCTTTAATGTCCAAAGATTCAAATACGTTCACGGGATAAAAAATGTATTGCAGGTCTGTAATGTCTTAGAATACTTTTCCTAACCTACTAACTAAATGACGATATTACAGGACTTACAATAAATTATTTTTTTACATTTTTTACTATGTTGTTCTTTGGAGTAATAAATCTCGGAGGCAAATCTCATTTTTGGAATCAGTCATGAACACAAATTCCATTCCAAATCAATGCAATACATACCAAAGACATTTCTAGATATGCTGCATCAAATAAATACTTTCATATTCGCTATCACAGATACACTTCATTACGTACATACAAATGTGTAGAATAAGAGCTCTAAGAGCTGCTTTTGAAAAAAAAACTTTACACTTTCGAAATGAAGCGTCAGAAACATTTATGTTTGATCATATTTTGTTTTTTTGAAAAGATAAATAATCAAGCATTTTAATCCTAGTACGATTCATTTCTTTAGTTTTAATTATTTTCATGGTACTAAAAAGTGTTTCATCCTCAGCGGTACCGAAAGGTAATACAGTATAGCTAAATACTAGATTAAGTTAATCAAGTAAGGATTTTCTCTTAGCGCTTTCTTGAATTGTCGCACCTCCTCCCAAAACTCTACTACTGACTCAACATTTGCCCAACAAAGCTGAAGAGCTTTCGCCATTGGGTTTCAATCTATGTTATTTTGTCTTCAGTGTGCATTGGATTAGTTTTTTAACACTTAACTACCCAATACCATTTGATGAAGTGTATCAGTACCCTCCTTGTAGGAGTTATACTATGTTACGATTTTTGTATGTGGCAGGAATACTTACCGATTAAAGTCTGTTTATTGACATTTAAGATCTGGATCGAAACAATTGGGATTACTTCTTAAATTATCTCTTGCTAGATTTTATTTATTATTGTCGTTTGCATTAATTCTCATGCTCAATCTGTGAGCATGCACAAGAACATGTTTGTAATTGCACAGGTCATAAATTCACGCATAACTTTTATTACCATATATGTTAATATTTCCTGTCTTTAGTTGCAGATTTAACGCACGATCACTATCCCTCTTTATCACACTAGTAATAAACTCAAATTTTTTTACCCTCTATTCTGTTACTCTCATTGTAATAATATACCTGAGCACTTGATCATACGATCTATCGAGCTGCAAAAGACACTTGAAAAGTTTAACTCATGAAAACAAGATCTAAGTAGCTTAAGGAAAAAGTATAACAAAAAAGAAACGTTTTAATTGATACCAAATAAAACATAAGTTTCTGGAAAAATACTATTAATACTAATAATACTTTTTCCCTGGAATAGCAAAAAATTTGGAAAAACAATAAAATTGATTAGTGCGGATGATTCTTGCGTCAGGAAGAAAATCAGATAGATGCTACACTACACTTTGCAGCAGATTTTTTTGAAGCGTTATACAGAATTCCGTTCCAGAAGTAAGCACCCACGTGGACTCGTTCACAGTGAGTATAATCAACACTATCGGCATAACCAACAACTTCCCTTAAACAAGTAAATTCTAGGCTAATGCATGAACTAAAATCTACTGTAAGTTTTCAATTGGTTAAGCACAAGAATATGGATCATCATAAAAAGTACAATCCTTCAAAGAGCTCGTGTTGGCCTTTTAAATTTCTTAATGTTATACTTATTTAGAGTTAACAAACCAAATCATATTCTTTTTACCAGCATATTATATTCCTACACTTATACATAAAAAGAATCATTAATACAAATTTTTGTTACAAAAAAAGAGAACTTCAACATTAAAATAATACCTCAGTAATAAATAGCAGCTCATTTGAACTTAAAATTGAATTGCATGAATTTTTATTAATACACAAATACTATAAAAAATTCCCTAATTTTATATCCAAGACTATGATGTGATTACTTTTGGGTAAGTATTTAGAATTCTCCCTTTGGATGTATGCAGCTAGATTATGGGTATATTAGAGAAGTGAAGCGGCGTTCTAGCAAAAGGGAAGATTAATTATATTTGCTCGTGATTGGGCAGTTATGATTGCGGTAGTGGGATAAAAAACAGACAGTGGAATTAGTATATTTATGGGCTGGTAATTGAGAGGGTATGCTCACCTTTTCCTTTTATTCCTTGTGGAGAAATAACGCAATATATTTCGGGTATCACTCAACAATTACATCAATTTTATTTATAGGGTTAGTTCAGGGTTAAGTGTAGAGGTAAGTATATATCATAAGTAGACGATAAATCCGACATACATACGTTAGGTAGGTATATGTGGAGTTGTTGGTAAGTACATATGTAAATGTTTGTAGGTAAGTATGTACTACACTTTGATTTTATAAATTCAAGTAACTAAGTAGATAAAGCCTAGGCAAAGTATAGAAGGGTTGAATTAAGTATGACACTTTAAGTTTAAGTTTATCATTTTAAGTAACTATACATATTAACGTTAAATATATTTATTAACAATAGTAGACAAGTTTAACTTGCTGGTACAAACGATGAAATGTAACTCACGATTGATTCTTAATTTTTGGGTCTTGATCGGATGATCGGTGAAGAAATATTTCCAATTAAACGAAATTAACGGATTGGAAGTTTCAATTCCAACCATCTGGTCCAATTCCAACCAACTGCCAAATTTTCAGATTTTACATGTACAAAAAAACTTTCAATTATAATGCTTTTTAATATTTAGTGTCCAAATGAGTTTGGACATGCCGTCGGCCCTGGCCTTCGGCAAGATTAGTTGTCTTCCGTGGCACATAACACTTGGGTCGAGGACCGAATAGCCTTCACAATGATTTTGTTGTTGGAGGTGGTAGAGATAGTTGTTGGTTTGAGGTTAGGTTAGATGACCCTGGTTGCGTGTTGATCTCTGCTGTTTTTTTCCTTTGGAGGAGCTATACGTTGACGCAACCTTTTAGTCTCCAAGCCTCTTGTACGATGAGCGCGCTCATGATGTGCGTGTGGTGGTACCTGCCACATTTTTTGGAGACGCATGCTTTTAAGTCGTGTTTTGGTACTACTTCTTCTCTTCTTTTTGAGCCCATGTTTAAGAACTTGCGGCAAAGACGCAATGGGTGGAATTTGTGACACAATCCGCACTTAAAATTCTCCGAGTCGTGTAACCTTGAACGATGGCGACGACTATTGTGGCTACCCTTGCTTGGGCGAGTTTTTTCTAGTCTTCTGTTATTCCTGGAGGGAGAAAAGAATTAGTTAGTTCAGTTGCGAGATATTATGAGTGGTAGTAATGGATATTATTGAATAGTGTGAGTTGTGTTAAGTGTAATATAAGAGGAGTTACTTGAGCGTGGCGCAGTTAATGCGATATTGCAAGCTAAGTTACCCAGCGCATTCTTCTTTTAGAAATGGAAGGTAGCATAATTTAACAATTGGACGAGTTATTACGAATATTATTGTCTGCACCTGGGAAATTTTTTTCGACTCTTCCTAAGCGCCATTCGTGTTGTAGCATGATTACACTCGTTATCATACAACATGATTTCATTCCTTAAAAGGCATGCATATAATGAAATAAATAAATATCAAGTGTCACTAAATATTCACATAGACAGCAGACACTATTTGACACCTCGTGCCGCTGCACTTGAAATATGCGCTTGAGTATGCAAATGCTAAACGGTCAGTGTTGTGACATTGCACACACAATGTGTCTAACTCTGTTGCTGCACTTGAAATACACTTCATGTTTGTGTGTATTCTATGCCACCTCACATTTCATCGGTGGGAAACACATTTAGTTTGTTTTCCCGCTGAACTAATTTTAAGTAATTATAAGAAACCAAATGTAAGCAAAATAGAATTAGGGGGTTAATCTTTCTTCTCAAAATTTGTATAAAAGAAGGAGATTTACCCAATAGACGGACAGAAAGAAAATAACAACTGGAGCGACGCACAAGTTGCTCAGTTAAATAAAATTAATCTTTTATTGATTAAATGTGTTAAATAAAATTAATTACAATAAATTATTTACTGTGTTTTAAATGTGCAAAAATAATTTACCAAATAATACTACAACATAAATAATACCCCAACTAAATAAACTCATAACATGGCGATCCTGTCAAACTTTGGAGTGCTTAACAAAGAGCACCCAAAGAATATTTAATCCTTAAAACTTAATGGTTCCTGACGGACCAGTCTAAAACGATCCGTCAGAGGAAGATGACCGCCTGGCCAAAAGGCAGAGTTAACATCAAATGTTGCCGTAACTACTGTCAACAATTCAAATATTATACACTAAATAAACTGCTTTCAAGAATTGGAAACTGGACTACAAAATTGGAATGGAATCATCATCATACTCACGTACCAGAAAACAATATCAGCAATAGAACACCACCACCAAACTAGGACGACGACAAGGATAAATGAGATAGATCAGAGTAAGAAGAAGTTAACAAACAAAATAAATAAATTATCAGAAGTGCATTCATTTGCACTCTTAGGGCCTGTAAGCGTTAACCGCTCGAGGCAAAAATATTTTTTTTGATTTTTCATATAGATATACATATATGTATATATAATTTACTAACCTTAAGATAATATTTTGTACGGTCCTTTATAATGGACAGAAACGCGAAAAACGCAATTTATGAGGAGAAAGAAAGACCTATGCAACAAAGAATAGAATTGTTGCAAAAATTATGGACAGTAATAATAATGCCAGGAAAAGCGACTGAAGAGGACATAATTTTTAAACCTAGAATAGAGGAAGAAACCATAAGAGCACTAAGATGGTCAGAATCAATAGAAAAAAAATTTAAGTAAATAAACTACAAATCCTTTATATATATACTTACTAAACAAAATGGGTAAAACAGAATCAAAACTAGAAAACCTAATGCCAATGTAATAACAAATCTAGAAATAATTGATCATACATCAGAAATAAATTCTTTGCGTTTGCTAATGCTAATACTGGTTATACTATCGGCAATAAATATTATTATTAAAATGTATATATTGCATAAAAGGGCTTTAAAAAAGAAATATACAAGTAGGGCAAATGATTTAGACAGAGTTTAACGGGTTTGATATATGGATTGGCAAAATATAATTGGTAGTTGTAGGAAATTAAAAGAAGACTTTAACAAATCATACAAATGCCTTAATTTAGATAGATCAATTAAAGAAGAAACATTACAAAAACATTTAAAAATACTTTTACAAAGAATAGAACAAATTAGAGTAATATTAAATGTAAATTATAACAGACTAACAACAGCACATAAAACAGCTGCTGAAGCATTTTTTCAAGATACTAGGAATAAATTAATATATATTACCGAAAGAAAAGGACTTAAAATTACAATACCATTGACTTTGCACGAACAAATAGAAATAGCACAACTTATTACTGAACCAGCAAACAAAACACAACCAACCATGGCGCAAACACCTGTAGATTTCCTAAATACAGCTGCAAAGCTCATTCCTGATTTCGATGGAAAATCAGATAATTTGAGGTCATTCATTGATTCACTACTCTTAGTAAATTCTATAAAAGGTACTAATGAAGCACTAGCAATAAACCTTATAAAAACTAAATTAAAAGGTAATGCCAGAAACTTGATAACTAATGAAAACACAATAATAGAGGTCATAGATAAACTAAAAAATAAAGTAAAAGGCGAGTCACGAAATAACTTCCATAATAACAACAGCTATAATAACAATAACATTAATAGAAATCGACCAAGATACAATAATAACTTTACACGTAGAAACCAAAACTACGTTAGAGCAACAGAAACAAATGAGTCGGAAAACCGCGATCTTCCCCTAAGATCAACACAATAGACAATAGAATATACAATCTAAACCTTAACTTATGTTTTTTCATTAATATCCAAATTAACAATACTAACGGCCCAATATCACTATTAATAGACGCAGGAGCAGATATTTCATTAATAAAACTAAAACATTTTGAATTAAAACACATTAACACTAACAAAACAACTAACCTTAGTGGAATAGGACAAGGTGAAATCAAATCAATAGGCAGTGTATTCTTTGATCTAGAGTTCAAAAATTTCCTGATACCCCACAATTTTCAAGTGATACACAATGATTTTCCAATACCATGCGATGGAATCATTGGAATGGACTTCATAAAAAAATATAACTGCATTTTAGATTTCAATGATGATTATGATTACTTTGTAATTAGACCATTAAATATACCTCAACCAATAACAATACCAATTACTAACAACAATTCTGATATAATTTTAACCGCAAGATCTGAAGTTATACGTCTAATAAAAATATCTAACTCAGACGAGGATATTCTAATACCTAATCAAGAAATTGAAACAGGAGTTTTTGTACCAAACACATTAGTAAAATCCAATAAAGCATTTATATATTCGTATCCTAAACACTAATAAAAAATATCATAATAAACATAGAAAATCAGAAATATTAAAAATTTTAAAAGAAAAATTTCCAAATCAATTTAAAGAAACATTAACTAACCTTTGTTCAGAATACAGTGATATTTTCGGTTTGGAAACAGAACCAATAACAACTAAAGATTTCTATCAACAAAAGTTAAGGGTAAAAGATACACAACCGGTATATATAAATAATTACCGTATACCACATACTCACAAGGAAGAGATCGACGAACAAGTGAAAAAGTTAATACAAGATAAAATCGTTGAGCCATCATACTCAGAATATAACAGTCCAATTCTATTGGTACCGAAAAAATCATTACCGAATTCAGACAAAAAGAGATGTAGACTTGTCATTGACTATAGACAATTAAATAAAAAATTAATAGCAGATAAATTTCCTTTACCGAGGATAGATGATATTCTGGATCAACTAGGCAGAGCAAAATATTTCTCTTGCTTAGATTTGATGACAGGATTTCACCAAATTGGTTTAGAAAATGACTCTAGAGATTTAACAGCATTCTCAACAAGCAACGGTTCATACAGATTTACTAGATTACCATATGGTTTAAAAATAGCACCTAACTCTTTTCAAGGAATGATGACACTTGCTTTTAGTGGTTTAAAACCAGACCAAGCCTTTTTGTATATGGATGATTTAGTAGTGTTGGGATGTTCAGAAAAACATATGCTTTCAAATTTACAAAATGTCTTCGACTTATGTCGACAGCACAATTTAAAACTTCACCCAGAAAAATGTTAATTTTTTATGAGAGAAGTAACTTACCTTGGTCATAAATGCACAGATAAAGGAATATTACCCGACGATAATAAATATACGGTTATGGAAAACTATCCAGTACCAAAAGATGCTGATAGCGCAAGAAGGTTTGTAGCCTTTTGCAATTATTACCGTAGATTTATTAAAAATTTTTCGGAATATTCCAGACATCTAACAAAATTATCCAAGAAAGGAGTACAGTTCGAATGGACTAAAGATTGTGACCATGCATTTAATTATCTTAAAAAAGCACTAATGAAACCAACATTACTTCAGTATCCAGACTTCACGAAGCAATTTTGCATAAAGACAGATGCAAGTAAACAAGCTTGTGGAGCTGTACTTACTCAAGAACATAATGGAAAACAATTGCCTATATCATACGCATCAAAAACTTTTACTAAAGGCGAAAGCAATAAGTCAACAATGTCAAAACCAAATGTAAGCAAAATAGAATTAGGGGGTTAATCTTTCTTCTCAAAATTTGTAAAAAAGAAGGAGATTTACCCAACAGACGGACAGAAAGAAAATAACAACTGGAGCGACGCACAAGTTGCTCAGTTAAATAAAATTAATCTTTTATTGTTTAAATGTGTTAAATAAAATTAATTACAATAAATTATTTACTGTGTTTTAAATGTGCAAAATAATTTACCAAATAATACTACAACATAAATAATACCACAACTAAATAAACTCATAACAGTGTGGTGGCTGTAAGTCATCTATCACTACAACTAAATCGCCTATCTGGATATTTGGCATAGAGTTCTTCCACTTATACTGCTTGTGTAGCCATTTCAAGTAGTCATCTATCCATCGTATGGAGAACTGATGGGGGAGTGCTTTTAGTTTTTCCCAACGATTTATAATGGACATGGTTTGCCAATTCTGTTCTGGAAGAGCCATTATTGGTGCACCTCTCAGGAAATGCCCGCGAGTCAATGCGGTTAAATCTGTGGGGTCTCCCGATACCGCAGATATTGGCCTTGAATTGAGCACACATTCGATTAGCGCTAAGATGGTGTTGTACTCTTCGAAAGTAAACTTTTGAGCTCCGGCGACTCGTTTCAGATGAAATTTTAAACTTTTCACGGCAGCTTCCCATAAGCCGCCCACGTAAGGAGCGTGCTGTGGGATAAATATCCATTTAAATCTATTTGTGAGCGATGTACTGGGCTGCAATTTTCACGAAACTACTGAATTCTCGTTCGAGCGCTCTGCTGGCGCCTAGAAAGTTTCGTCCATTATCTGTAACTACCATCTGGGGGAGCCCCCGTCTCACAACAAATCGAGTAAAAGCGGCTTGAAACACCGCCGAGGATAGGTCTGAACAGAGTTCTAAGTGTATTGCTTTCGTACTGAAGCAGACGAAAACACTGACATATCCTTTTTTCGCAAAGTGAATCCGAGCATATTTTAAAATCTTGGTATAAAGTTTTGAAGTTGTTAGATCATATTTTTGGTTTCCCATGTAATAAATATGTATATTGTATTTAAGAGACAGGACGTTCGGTTGTGGATGCATCAATACATGGAACCGATTTTAAAGGTGCCAAAAATATTGGGGCTAATACCAAATCATAAGGAATTAATGCAGTTTTTTCTGAATCTTTTTAGTTTACAGAAATAAAAATAGGAGGTAAGATAATAAAAAAATAATTATGTGGTTACAAAATAAAAATAAAGTCAGAATAGATTATTGAAAATAGTAATTTTTGGAATAAAAATCATCGAATCCGACGACAAATTTATAAATGTGGCATGATATGATAGCAGTTTCAGTGTTTTCTGAATTGTAAATTTTATTCGAAGTTGGTCTTTAATGTCCAAAGATTCAAATACGTTCACGGGATAAAAAATGTATTTCAGGTCTGTAATGTCTTAGAATACTTTTCCTAACCTACTAACTAAATGACGATATTACAGGACTTACAATAAATTATTTACGCAATTTCTTTATGCGCTCATTTTTTACTATGTTGTTCTTTGGAGTAATAAATCTCGGAGGCAAATCTCATTTTTGGAATCAGTCATGAACACAAATTCCATTCCAAATCAATGCAATACATACCAAAGACATTTCTAGATATGCTGCATCAAATAAATACTTTCATATTCGCTATCACAGATACACTTCATTACGTACATACAAATGTGTAGAATAAGAGCTCTAAGAGCTGCTTTTGAAAAAAAACTTTACACTTTCGAAATGAAGCGTCAGAAACATTTATGTTTGATCATATTTTGTTTTTTTGAAAAGATAAATAATCAAGCATTTTAATCATAGTACGATTCATTTCTTTAGTTTTAATTATTTTCATGGTACTAAAAAGTGTTGCATCCTCAGCGGTACCGAAAGGTAATACAGTATAGCTAAATACTAGATTAAGTTAATCAAGTAAGGATTTTCTCTTAGCGCTTTCTTGAATTGTCGCACCTCCTCCCAAAACTCTACTTCTGACTCAACATTTGCCCAACAAAGCTGAAGAGCTTTCGCCATTGGGTTTCAATCTATGTTATTTTGTCTTCAGTGTGCATTGGATTAGTTTTTTAACACTTAACTACCCAATACCATTTGATGAAGTGTATCAGTACCCTCCTTGTAGGAGTTATACTATGTTACGATTTTTGTATGTGGCAGGAATACTTACCGATTAAAGTCTGTTTATTGACATTTAAGATCTGGATCGAAACAATTGGGATTACTTCTTAAATTATCTCATGCTAGATTTTATTTATTATTGTCGTTTGCATTAATTCTCATGCTCAATCTGTGAGCATGCACAAGAACATGTTTGTAATTGCACAGGTCATAAATTCACGCATAACTTTTATTACCATATATGTTAATATTTCCTGTCTTTAGTTGCAGATTTATCGCACGATCACTATCCCTCTTTATGACACTAGTAATAAACTCAAATTATTTTACCCTCTATTCTGTTACTCTCATTGTAATAATATACCAGAGCACTTGATCATACGATCTATCGAGCTGCAAAAGACACTTGAAAAGTTTAACTCATGAAAACAAGATCTAAGTAGCTTAAGGAAAAAGTATAACAAAAAAAACGTTTTAATTGATACCAAATAAAACATAAGTTTCTGGAAAAATACTATTTTCCCTGGAATAGCAAAAAATTTGGAAAAACAATAAAATTGATTAGTGCGGATGATTCTTGCGTCAGGAAGAAAAATCAGATAGATAAGTAGTATATTTGTGGGAATTCCAATTAGAATCTAATTAGATTTGTCCTCCTTATGGAAAAATACACGTATGAGCATTCTGGCACACCAATTAGAATCTAATTAGATTTGGCATCCTTATGGAAAAAATACACGTATGGGCATTCTGGCACACCAATTAGAATCTAATTAGATTTGGCATCCTTATGGAAAAAATACACGTATGGGGAAAATACATGTATAGAGATACTGGGTCATATAATGAGAAAAATATGATCATTCTGTTACAGTTGCATTAATATATTTTTCCATGTGTATGCTTTTACAATAAAGAGAAATTCAAATGAGATATTTTTTCGCACCATGTCAATGAGATTCTCATTTGAGTAGTTTTTATTAAAACCTAAAATAAGAGTTTTACTATCCAGCACAAATTGATATAAAAGAACGTTCAGATTTTTTTGTTTATTATTGTTCTTCACAGTTACTTGAAATCACATTAAACAAAAGTTAAAGCAGCTTTTCGCATTAAACAAAATGGTAAGTATACAGTTTTATAATATATAAAAATTTTTTTATTTATTTTATTGATGCTGTAGAAAAAATATACAAATATTTATACATATTATATGATTGTTTTTATTTGATTGCTTTTAGATCTATCAACAGTTAATTAACATAGCCCAAGGAATAAAATCAGAGTACACGAAAATTGATGATATTCCCTTAAATGAACCATTAAAAATTTTAAATTTTGAGTGGAAGGTTACACAATATGGATCCAAAGTCATAGCATATTTGGAGAACAATAAATGGTTTTATCTACTTCAAAGAATGGTTAAATATTTAAACAGAGAGGAGCCTTACTTAGCCAATATGAATGAAAAAACTTGGACCATTATTTACAAAGGACTACAATCGCCAAATGGTTCTGCAATATTCGAACTAAACTATAGCTAATTTTTTTAATAAACATAACTAGTTTTGTAATGTTGTAAATCTGTATATTATAAAACAATAAATGTACATATGTGGTAATGTGAAATGAATCTCGATTATGTATTTATTTTTGCACATGCGTAGACTTGCATTGTATTCGCTTTATATATTTATTTTTCATTTTAAGACATGCGTAGGTTTGCATTTTAAGAAAAAGTATAGAACAATTCAAAATTAATTGAAAAGTTAAACATGCATGAGCAAGAAATAAGGTCAAAAATATCCTGCATTATTTCCTATTTTATTTCATTTGTTGTTTTTAATCTTTCTATGAAAAGGTAGTAAAATTTAAACATTTGTTTGTATGGAAAAACTCTTAAGAACGAAAGACATGCGTATGCTTGCTTTCACGTATTTTTGTCGTAGTGTATGGGTGCATTAACTATTTTTATTGAAGGACACACATTTTTTTCTACTTCAATGTTTTAAAATGCAAAAATTTATGAGGCCATAAATCTGGTATGGTATGTTTGTTACTTAAGCAAAAAAAAGGGTATGGAAATGCAATAAAATTTTAAAATCAGTTTCAGAAAAACTCTTAAGAACGAAAGACATGCGTATGCTTGCTTTCACTTATTTTTGTCGTAGTGTGTGGGTGCATTAACTATTTTTATTGAAGGACACACATTTTTTTCTACTTCAATGTTTTAAAATGCAATAATATATGAGGCCATAAATCTGGTATGGTATGTTTGTTACTTAAGCAAAAAAAGGGTATGGAAAGGCAATAAAATTTTAAAATCCGTTTCAGAAAAATTTCTTAAGAACGAAAGACATGCTTTCACTTATTTTTGTCGTAGTGTGTGGGTGCATTAACTATTTTTATTAAAGGACACACATTTTTTTCTACTTCAATGTTTTAAAATGCAATAATTTATGAGCTCATAAATGTGTTATGATACTTTTGTTACCTAAGAAAAAATTTTATGAAAAATTGTTACTTAAGCAAAAAAAGGGTATGGAAAGGCAATAAAATTTTAAAATCCGTTTCAGAAAAATTTCTTAAGAACGAAAGACATGCTTTCACTTATTTTTGTCGTAGTGTGTGGGTGCATTAACTATTTTTATTAAAGGACACACATTTTTTTCTACTTCAATGTTTTAAAATGCAATAATTTATGAGCTCATAAATGTGTTATGATACTTTTGTTACCTAAGAAAAAATTTTATGAAAATTTTTTGAAACAAGGGTGATTAACAGTATATGTGTATGTAGTAGTGGCTCTAGAAAAGTATAAAATCAGCTATTTTTTCGAACAAAATTCTAGTTCTGTGAAATTATTACACATAGTAAGATTTATGTGAAATTATTCGACGTAAAAAGATTTATAAAACTTTAAACATGGAATGTAAAAAATATATTTGCGAAATATGTAAATTAATTAGTTTTTCCACATGGTGGAACAAAAAAAGACACTATTTAAAACAACACAACGTTGTATTAAGAAAGCCTATATGGAACACTCCGGTGTACCATAATGTTATGAAGGGTAATTTAAAAAAATCAGAATCAGAAGCAGCAATAATAATATCATCAGAAGCAACAACTACATCAGCAAAAGCAACACCAATAACATCATCTGAAACGGCAATATCAGAAACAACAACTACATCAGCAGAAGCAACACCAATAACATCATCTGAAGCAGCAACATCAGAAACAACAACGATATCAGCAGCAACAAGAACAGCAATATCTTCAGCAGAAGCAGCAGCAGCAGCAACAACAACATCGACAGAAACAACACCAACAATATCATCAGAAGCCACAACATCAGAAACATATCATCATCTTCTTGATGGTGATGATGATATCTTTCTAAATATTAAATTATCGAAAGAAATTATTCACATTAGTGAAATAATTATGCTGCCTCCATTTGATGTAGCATCATACTTGGCCCTATATGATGGCCAAGATGATGTATTAATTGAGGCAGTAAATAAAATTCCACTAGTCTAGAAAAACTTATAATTGAATAAATAAAAAAAATATATAAAAATTAAAATGTATGTCTTTTACTAAATTTTATTATTTCTCTTTTTTATTAATTAGATTTTTTGAAAATTACAATTTTTACATTTGCTAATATTATATATGTTGTAATAAAATTTCATAAGTGTGGTTGCTTCTTTCTCTATTTCAGTATTACGTATCCTATGTTGTACACATGAACAGGTATCTGGTCCACATGTCTCATTTTCATTAGACCAACAGCAATTGTCATAATGCTCTCCATGTTTATTTATCGTTGTTTTCAAATTATTTGTCCCTTCTAGATGTGATTGAATAGTCATGAGTTTATATTTATCTTCATCGGAAATAATATGGGAACACCGTTTTAAGAAATCGTACATATCTTTTAGAATCATCCTTGTTAATGAGAATGACTACATATGTAGACAAATTGTTTGTGAATAAACCTTAATGATGTTAGATTATATATTTATACCATTTTTTAATTTATTTATATCTACAATAGTTTTCTTATTTCATTTTTGAGGGGGATATATTCAAACATTTTATCATGTATAATTAAGCAATAAGCAGACATATTAGCGGGGATATTTTTTAAGGTTTTTATTTCAATCCGTATGTCGATTGGTCCAGTTTTGATTGATTCATTTTGATGTGTTACATCCAATACTACTATTGGAGCCAAAGCTTTAAAATTTTCTCTTGTTAATAGTGGTTGAGGATCGCGTGAATAATAAGTTGATTGAAACTTTAAATACATATCATATAGTATGGCAAAACGATTTCTATCAAATTTTAGGTTTAGATCATCATAGGGATATGTATCAGAGTTAAGATGTACTTTTATATCTGTCAAATCACAATGTTGAAATTTGTTGGCACTGTTTCGAAGACCCAAAAGTAGGAAACGTGGTCTTTCGTTTTCGCTGGCTAACTTAACATTCCATAAAACCGTTGTACTTTCTGGAAGTGACGGGTAGTAATACATATCCCAACTTCTGAAAGATATATTTAAAGGATGGCGATTGTTAATTGTTTTAAACATCTGCAATTTGTAAGCGTCAGCAAGTTGAATGTGTGGTATTTTCCAAGAAATGTTTAAAATAGACAACTTAGTTTTTTCGGTTGATACATTAGATTTTAAAACTTGTTTATCATCTTTAGATCGCAAAAGAATCAATTCATGTTTAGAATTAACTATTATTTTATTAAAATCTTCAGCAAATCCAAGTAAGAATTTTAGTGGCATACAGAAATTGAAATAACCGTCTACAAGTGTAAGATCATCATTATTAAGTGGCGGCCATCCTGCATTTACTAGATTATCACTTTCTGACTTATTCAGCGACACAAAGTTTTTTAATTCTGTTGCAATACCCAAATGACGTGTACGATCAATTTCTACACCATTGATTTCATATCGAATTCGTCAAACAGATGTGCAATACAATTGTTTAAGAGACGTATAGATGTGGAAGCTGTTGAATCTTCCTTTGTTGCAAGCCCTCCAATGTATAGAAGACTTTCGCTTGGTAAAACATATAAATCTTGATTTTGAATTGTTATACGAATTTCATCATTATTTTTGAATGACTGTAGATATGATGTGTAGCTGTGATACTCCTTTTTTATAATTGAACTATCCAAATGTGGTTTTTGTAAAATATTAATAATATTACTCATTTTATAGAATTTTTCAGGCTCGATAGCTATTTTTTTTAATATAAATCCCAAATTTATTAAAAACTTTTTATTAACTTCACTAAGAGTGTTACTTAGTTCAGGCTTAATACCTTAAATTTTTCTTTTATACTTTTCTGATTGACTTTCACAGCGCGATGACTTTTCTGATTTCTATTTCATTGTTGTTGATGCTAGAATGAAGTCGGACTTATTTTGCAACTCACTTTTATTAAATATAATCATTCTCTCATAGGCTTTAAATGTAATCTTATTGTTATTAAATTTCCGTTTTGATCGACGACTTTCAAAACAAGACTATTAACTGATTTTGAATTCACGGGTAAATATATCACATTCGATGTTGCCTCTGTTATTTTATACCCAGGGCTAACGTTAAGTGAAAACTGATGTAAAATATGTGCAGACATGTTATTTATATATGATCCGCTTACAATATTACATTCAACGATTATTATATTTATTTTTGTTATATCCATTGTTTTATCCGAGTAATGATCAATATCTGGTTCTAATACTCTTTCGCTAAAGCCCAATAAGGAGCCGATAGAGTTCTTTTTATTGAAATAAATGGAATCAGTTGTGCTTTTGATGTATGTTTGTAATGTATTATAATTTGCTTGTATGTCAAGGGTTCCTTTCTCATTCAGATTATGATATTTCTTTATTAGTAATTCAGCTATATCAGCTAATTCATATGATCCAACAGGAATTTCTATTTAATGATTGCCAATATGAAATAAATTGTTTTCTACATCAACATTCGGAATTGAATGATATGTGTCAAAGCTTATTAAGCCACAAACATAATTTTCATTTAGTTCCATCGGTGGAAAATAGTTTGCAACAAGATATGAAGAGTTTCCGTTTAATGTGAGTGTTATTGACATTTTAAAGACTGATGAATGAATGAATTATTAATAACATCTGTTATGATTTTTATGATTCATTGCTTATATTAATCCAAGAGTTGTGTTCTGATGAAAATCCTAGCCATTTTACATAAACCTTATTCCTTTTTCGTTTTAAAACTTTTTCTACTAAATATGTGTCTGGAAATTTAGTTCTCATTAGCTCGGGCTCGTAAAAACCACCTTTAATTTCATGACCTTGATAGTCTTGTAATATATAAGTATTAGTGTTTGTATTTTTTATAGTTTTAATTTTAAATATTTCTGTAGTCCAATTTGGTGTGTAACCTTTTTCAAATGTATGCTTATATTTACTTATTCGAAAATTATTATTCACTTTAAACTTTGGTTTTTTAAATATTTTTAAATTGTTGTAAACGGTATCCAATAACAATTTTTCTTTTGAAGAATTCACTTCATTAGGTGACATTTTTATTGTTCTGTGATATGTGTTATTATATTTGTCAACAAGGTCTTGATATATGGTTATCCATTTATATGAACCCCGATAGCTAAACTCTTTCCACATCATTCCTTTTAAAGTTCTATTAAATCGTTCTACTATGGATGCCTTTAGAACACTATATGTTGAGTAGTGATTAATTTTGTTTGATTGCATTAGTTGATGAAACTGATTATTGAAAAATTCTTTACCATCATCTGTTTGTAAATTTCTTGGTTTTCGATTGTTATTAGTGAAAATACTCCTCATAGCATACGCTACACTCAGTGCAGTTTTATTTTTTACTGCTGCAACCCAAGCTTTTTTTGAGAAGGTATCTATTACTGTTAGAAGATAACGATATCCATTATTATATAACGCATAATTCCCCATTTCAACCAAATCAGCTTGCCATAAATCATCAATTCCTTTCATTATAACTCGTCTTCTTTTAAAATTTTTTCGCGCTTGTTTGTGTAGTTCAATAACTATTTCTCTTTTGTCCTCGTTCATTTTGTATATGATTATTTTTTCTATGTCATTCTCATATATATATATATCTTATAAAGTTTTGTTTACTTAGCCGTCTTAATTTTAGGCCATTCCAGTTTTCGTTTTTTCACATCATCCACATTAGTGTTTTTATCAATCCGTTTAAAAATAAAATCATCAATTTTATTAAATCTTTCTTCTATATTTTTTATAAAGCCTTTATTTGAAGAGTATATTTGACCCTTCACAGCTTTTTCAATAAGTGCAACATCTTCATCAATATTTTTTTTTATGTTTTCTTGTAATATTTTTATATCACTCCTAAAAATATTTAATTGTGTCATATTCATTTTTAAGTTCTTCTATGCTAATCCATTTAAAAATATAGGCTTCAATCTCATTTAGTCTATTTTCGATTTTATTGGAGAGGTTCATATTTATATCATGGAACTGATCCTTTATAATCTTTATAGTAGTATATATCTTTCCTATATCTTTTGTTATGTTATTGATTTCTAAATTATGTTGGGATATCCTTAACTTCGAGTTATTTAGATTATGCTTAATTGAACTTTCACCAAATTTATTTATATAACTCATTTTTAATATATTATGTTAGCTTCTCTTAATTCTTCAATGATGGAAATTATTTCATTTCTGTGATTATTATGACCAGCACTTTCCGATGAAATAAGTAAACGCATTCTGTCAACTAATTCATTTGGGTCATCCCAATATATATAGCTAGGCTCACGATTGTCTACAGATTTTAGCGATAATCCACTACCTTTCGTAAAAACATTTGTTTTAGTATTAAATAAATTTTTTATTATGCGAACATATTTGAACGCTCGTGTACCTTTAATTTGAGCTTTTGATTGATATTGTCGTTTATGTGCATTTGTACTTATTAAAATTTCTTTATATTTTTTTAAATCATTTTTATTGTAATGTAGGGGTTTTGAATGAAATAATAATTCAAATAATCCTGGAGTCATTTTCCACGTTAAATTCCCTATTTGAATTGAGTTATCCACATTAAAATTTAGCACATTATTTCCATAGCGCCATTTTCCACTTTCATCTATGTTGAAACCATAAACTTTATCTATCGTTTTGTTAGTCAGGAGCAATTCTATACTTTCCGCTAGTGACGATTTTTTACTACCATTTAACGCTTCTTGATCA